>KZ106670.1:0-286246 GCA_000504385.2 Exutisphaerella laricina CBS 326.52
TTACACTGCTGGGGGTTACTGTCGCCTGAAATTCCACCCGAGCGGCTTCGGCAGTAACACATGAGCCAGACGCTAAGTTACCGTGCTAGTTACCCGCACCAGCGAGAGCGAGTGAAGCGCAAGTGTTCCATTACAACACCTTGCATTACTAAGGATGCAACTGTCAAGTTCCATTGCATCAAGTTTGAGACACCAAAATTCTTTTTATACTACCATTCCTCCCACAATAGCATGCGGTGCTTCCTGAAAGAAACCATGATGCAGACAAGGCAAAGTCGTGGGTATGCAAGTGCATCCCACCATAATCCAACAATGTGCATGCCAATAACCAAGCACCATACGCTGAGTTGCTGATAAAGGCCAGGATGACCTCGTCCCGAGTTATCTTCGTGGTTGCGAGTTGTTTTGTTCTCCGAGACCGACGACTGTCGAAATGTTGCGAAATCATCCGCTGACGACTTCGCAGAGAGCCCGGTATTTATACTCATCTTCAACAAGCCAGCCTCTACCTCGCATCACTCCATCGACAACCTCGAGAACTTTGCGGAAGCCGCTGACAGCGCCTTTGATTTGAACGAAGCGTGCGATAGATAAGCCGGCCTTGCGACCGTTCTCCAGCACAACAAACAGCTCGATGCGGAAGGTGACCGGCTTGATCTCAAGCGAATTGTCCTTGTCGACACGCCCAGATATTGTGTTTGTCTCGCGAGAGTACTCGAGATCACGAATGCCGTGGCGCTGCCACTCTTTGAGCAGCAAGACAAGCTCTTGCCGAGCTTTGCCTCTGGGTAGAGTGAAGCACATGATCTCGACGGCCGGCTTGATGTTGAAGAAACGAGCGAACCATGAGCGCTCCGGACCAACCAATGGCGGGTTATCGTTGCTCGAAGGAGATGGCGAAGCGGATGAAAAGAGAGAATCTAGTGACTGATGTTGCGTCATGGTAGTATCTGCAAGTGGTCAGTATATGGCAGCTTGTAACGAGGCACCACACTATAAGGGACTTACCTGGCTCAGCCATGGTGGTTTCTATGCCCTTATCCCGCGGCTTGCGTCCAAGCCACTTAGAGAAGCCTGTCTTACCACCAGCAAAACGAGCCTTGCGGATCGGGAACTCGCTGGACTGCGATGAAGCTGGAGGATCATCAGGCAGTGGCTTCGATCCGGGGGTGTCTTTTGACAGCAGTGTTGATCGCTGCCCATGCAATCTATTATGCAAGGCACTGTCAACATCGGCCTTTTGGACAATGTCTATCGAAGCCTCTTTCTTGCTTCGACCAAACCAGCCAGAGCGCTTCTTGTGTACAACTGTAGGCGTGGTCAAAGTGGTGTCCTCGGCGATGGACGTCAGACCAGAGACGTCCAGGTTTTGCTTGCTCTTGGGAGTGTCGATGGAATTCTGGACAGCCGGACCTCTTGTGGATTCTCCCCGGGTGTCGTGGCTTCCATTGTGGCGCTTGCGTACATTGAGTGGTGCAACAGAGCCTGAAGGTGACGGCTGTACCATGCGGACAGTCTTGTCTTCTGGCCTCCTGACTTTGCCGACAGGGTCAGTAGCACTGCGGTGCCAATTAGCGCCTTCTTTGCTGCTCTGCTGGTCGTTGCCTTCTTCTGAAATGATCGGGAGCCAGCCATTCTGATCTAGCGACTTGACAGTGTCAGGCGCAGTTACAACTCTTCTGTCTTCTGCCGATAACTGGCCGGGCCGCATCGTTTCAAGCACCTTCATCACTTCATCAAACTTGGCAGTGTACTCTTCGCCGCCATTCCTGTAGGCTTCAAGCTTCTGCCGTGTTTCCTCAAGAGTCCTGTTCAGGTACGTGTTAGGCGTCTCTTTCTTAGGAATCTCCGGTAATGCTCGAGTTGGAAGCGCCGGCTTCCTTGCAACCTGCGCTACCTCGGGAGTATCAGCAGATACAGACGATGGCGGTGTCTCGTACGGCGACGGCTTGTCTGTAGCCGCTGTCCGAGCTGTCGTGCCAGATCCAAACGAGTCTCGGAAGAAAGCTTCCTCGCAGGCTTTCTCAAGCTCAGCGCTGTGCTTCCTGATCTCGCTACGCATATGCTGATGTGGTGTAGATGCATTGCGCACTTTGATGCGAGGTGTCCCGAGCTGTGCCACCTTCTCCTTACGAGATCGCAGCGGCTGATCCATATGTGCTAGCGGACTGGAGTTGGCACCGTGCTTGAACTCTGCTTGCGCCTTAAGCTGACGTTGACGAACGTAACTAGGAAGACTAGGCGTAGCTGGGGTGGAAGACTTCGACGACTCCTGTCCCGTCAGCGCTGTCGCTGTCGATACGCGTCTTAGGTGTCCGAAGCTAACGCCACGCTTGTGCACATCTGACGGGCGCATGGTTGCGACGATTGGAGGACTGCTAGGCAACATCGAGCTGGTCATGGACGGCCTGGACATGGAAGATCGGGGCAGCGAAGGTCTGCTGCGGCCGGATCGTGTCAAGCTGCTCGACGACTGTGCTGATGCACGACGATCGTTGCGTTGCAGCATCTCAAGTCTAGTGGCGTGCGGGTGTCGCAGACGTCGATCTTGTGTGCTCGTACGACGTGTACTTGTGGTTCCATTGCGGTGAACTCGCACATTAAGGTACTCACCACGAGCATCCACGATAGGGTCCCTGGACGCTCGATATGGATCATAGCTGCTAATAGATGGCGGAGAACCGACAAAGCTCTGGCTTGGACGGAGATGTTCGTCGTTCATGATTGAGTACTGCGATTGCGATCGTTGTGCTGAGCCAGGTATGGGTGGTGCATCTTCTGCATGTAGTGGCCGGCTATGGTGGTAATCGCTTGCCGAGTAGCTTATATCATCTGCTTCGCCAAGGTAGTTCTCGAGATGCTCCTCGCGATGCTTGATAAGTGCGGCGTAGAACAGCTTTTCCTGGTTCAATTCATTGTTCAACAGCTTATTGATCAAGCTCTGTTCACTCTGGCTGTGCCAAAGCGTGCGCATGTTGCCCAGAATCTCTCGATCAATGTCCTGCAGTCGTTGGACCTTCCATGTATCGAGCTTTGGCATCTCACCGACTGCAGCCTCTTTGGTTCCATTTTCGCCTGTGAAAGCGAAAGCTTCGTCGAACTTGTGAACAAAAGCATGATCCCAGACACTATCCATGTTGATTCGCTTCTTCGGGTCAGGAATGAAGATTTTACGGATGAGATCCTTGGCTTCCATGGAGAGATTTGGTGGCATGTAGAAGTTGGCTTTCGCGATGTCTCGGAAGAGCTGACGAATATCCCCTTCTCTGCCATAGTTGTAAGGAGTGGTGCCGGTGAGCATGACATACAATATGACGCCGCAGCTCCAGACATCGGCCTGCTTCCCGTCATACGGCTTGCTGCTCACGACTTCTGGTGCCGCATAGTGCGGACTGCCACAGGGCGTGCTGAGTTGTCTTCCGTCGGGTTGCAGCGCCGCCATTCCAAAGTCAATGAGCTTGACACTAAGGTCGGATGGGTTGAGCAGGATGTTCTCCGGCTTGAGATCTCGGTGGCAAAGGTTCATTCGATGGCAGTAGAGCAGTGCCGACACAATCTGCCGGAAGATGTAAACGGATTCATCCTCTTCCAAGCCTTTACGACTGTCTACGAAGTGGAACAACTCGCCACCTTCGATGTACTCCATGATGAGATACCTCGTTATGAAGTTAGCAGATGCGTGCAGCCAGAGTTGAGCGGCACTTACAATTCGTTTCGGTTCTCCCAGACGTCGTATAGCTTTACAATATTGGGATGCTCCAGCAGCTTCATAACAGCAATCTCGCGTTCCAGTCCAAACGGTATCGGCTTGAATCCAGCTGATGTCGGTATAGACGGTCCTCCGGTGCTTTCGATGAGGTTGGCAAGGCTTTGAGCGCGTGTGCTCTCTGCCACAGACCTCGTAATGATCTTGACAGCGCCGTACAAATCTGGACGGTATCTATGTCGAACAACGCGAACACGTGAGCAGCCGCCCTTTCCAATCGTCTTGCCGAGTTGCCAATGTCCGATGAACGTCTTCCGTCGCCTGCCAGATTGCGTGGACGTAGCGGATATAGCAGAGTTGCGTTTCGAGTCGACTTCTTCCTTGGAGATCTGCGAGACGCGTTTGTGGGCAGGCGAATCCGGTCGCTCGCCACTACGGACGTCGAGTGTGCCATTTGGCTCGAGACTCTCGTTGTGTGGCACGGTGGGGTGTGAGGAGGAGTTGTTGGCCTTGAGGTGCTTGGCATTCTTCATCTGGCGCTGCGATACTGGCGGCGTGTTGGCCTTGTTGGGCAGCTCAAGCAGAGGTTGCCTCTTCTTCGCGGCCGCCACGGGCTGGTGGCATCGATGTTGTTCGGCCATGGTCGGATGGGATAGTTTGGAAGCATACACGCGCTGCTATGCCGAGGAGAGTGTGCTGTATGTCTACTCCGCGCGTGATTCTGAATGGTAGTATGTCTTTGATGCCTGTATCCAAATCCCGCCAGACGTTTCGGTCGTCGCCTTCGGCGCGGTGTCCGCCTGTGCCGTCAATGAATAGAGATGCTCGCAGATGTAGCAAGCATTTGCGGCGCGGGTTGCGGGAAACGAAGGGCTGGCGTGCGGGTGTTGCAGAGCACGCCGGTTGTTGTGAGCCAGATGCAGATGTCCAAGGAGTGCTGCGAGGAGCAGGTGCCGCAAGAAGGAGGAGATGCTGGTGTTAGTGGAAGAAGGAAAGTCCCGCCGCCGCGCATCAACGATGCAGTGGCATCTCGTGCTCGCGGGTTCACCTCGTGCTGGCCGGTGAAGTCGACTCGAGATGAGGCTCGAGGGAAGCAGCCAGACGAAGTTTGCTTGCAGGCGGCGGGCAGGGAAGGGAAGGCACGAGATCGGTTGCAACTGCTCCACCCAGCGAAATGCGTTGGAATGAGCGTTGGGGGTTACTTCGCTGTTTGTTTTGATGTTTGCTTGAGCGTGGCGGGATGGAATGCGGACCCCGTTCTCTGCAGCTCGGCAGCATTCTACTATTCTATGACCATCATCATGGTGAAGTGCGAGGACAACGCAATATCCACGCGCATCGTCTTGACAGGGCGCTCGGGGTTCTTGTATGGCGGCGGGATCAACGAAGGCTTCAACGATAGTTATACATATGCACAGAGCCTAAAGTCTGATCATCAAATCTTTGTATACAAGTAGACGGGCTGCCCTGCCTGGGATGAAGTGAAGTGAAGTGAAGTGATATACCGTCTAATACCCTCTCTCTAGTGTAACGAGACGCCTTCCCCAACCCGACGCTCTGGTCAGGCGCGCATCCGTTCGCAGCGATCATCCATGCACGTGTCCACAGCTCTACATGCACTGCAAAGCCATATACACCGCGCGGGGACCTGTCTATCTACCGCCACGGAGGGAGGATCGAAATACGTAGCGAAAAAAGTCAAGGTGCACGAACGAACATGGAAGGTGCGAAAGAGGAGCAAGGGAGAGAGAGAGATGCACAATTCTATCCCTGCTGCTGATCACGTGTAGGGGTTGAGCGAGTTGGTGCCGTAATCGGCCATGCTCGGTCCTCTTGGGAGGCAACGTGAGGCGAGACATGTCGTTGGGCAACGGTCACTCAGATACTGTACTGCTAGTTAAGCTAGGGCTGGTAGATCACGATCTTGACAATGCAGATTCTCAACGGATTGTGATTTGTTGATCATTCCGTGATGCCATTTTGGTAATCAGTTATTCGATGCTATCACACTCCAAGCTCCGCCAAGTGATGCGTCGAGAACAATGTTCTAGATGACCTCCTCTTCCCAGTTCTGTACCTGACCCACACCCATATCATCCTTGCGCTGTCGCTGCCCAACTATCGGGAATAGGTATCTGTCGCATCTCAAAACTTCCAACAAACCATGACCTCCGGCGGTCGTCTTTTACTCCTTGCCAACGCCGTGCTTGCTGCTCCTGGCCTACACAGCCCATTTTCTACTGTCCTCATGCGGGCCATGCCAGCTCACCCATCGTAAAGTGACATGATCAGCTGTCGTGATAGAATATACATTCGCAATAGAAGGGTATCGTCGTAATAGATAGCAGGTAAACATAATGCGCTGCGAAGCACTTTATGGTTGCTGTGCCATATGGGGACTGTGTCCTGTGCTTTCACTGTTCGGCTCAGAACATGGGCTGGGGTCAATCTCCTTCACATCTGATGATGCAGACTTGCCGCATCCCTTGACCAAGACATGTCTCTGTGACAGAAGTCAGTAAATTAATCGCGAACGAGGCAGTAGAGTGGCAATCACGAACCTTGAGAGCATCCTTGCGAGAGAAGCTCTTATCGCAATGTCCGCAAGGAAAAGGCTTCACAGCCAAGTGAATACGCTTATGCCGCTTCAAGTCGTGATTCCTGTTGAAACTCTGTGGGCACTGATGCTGGCGTTACCGAGTCCAAGACCCGGGAGATTGGCCTTACAGTGGTCTCTCGAGAAATCGGAGCGCCTTGATCGCCCACGAACCAGGCTGGCGAGATCAAAGACACCCAGAAGTGTGGTCGTGCAGATGTTGCGTTACACCCTGGGAGCACAAGGGTGGACTGCGACTGGTATGATTCGATTTCTTTGTTGAAGAGAGATGGCCCGAGGATTCCCAGAACTGCGATCCTGGCAAGCGGGTGGGCAGGCGATCTACTCGGGACAAGATTGTCTAGACGATGGTCGTTGACTGGATGGTCGATACAACGACAACAATGGATGATTGTGCTGTCGATGGTAGCCGACCAGGTAAGCTGCAGGCAGGACGAAAGTAGGTGGCCACGAGGTGGGTCGTCGACGAAAGAAGATGCCACGAGGTGAGGTCGCGTTCACGTTCGGTGGACCTTTGATGTGGGCAGTGGCGATCCTTTGTTAAGCTTAGGTGCCTGGCGTGCGGATGGCGGTCGAAGGCTGGACACGGTCCATGCCTGTGGTCTGCGGGCGTTCACGTATATGTACGGGCAGCAGCTAGTAGGGAGGCAGGCAGTTAGCGTGGCTGACTAGGGCCACTAGTGAGCGTGGGCATCGGCGTTGGAGAATCTGGATCTGCTGCCCACTCTGTGCCGGGGTCCATGCTCAAAGCAGTGACCACTCGTCAAAGGACGCTCCCGCTGGACCATCCGCACCGATGAGGACAAGACAGTCGATACGTTTGGCAAGGTCAACGCCAGACGTTCTTGTCTGGTACAGCACACGCGCGCACCTCGTTGTGCCTGTGCACTCTTACGGCGCTCCAACAGCTGATGATCGAAGAACGAGCGACACAGTCTGCGAATTTGGGGATATGGTCGATGCCTTGCGTCAGGCAAACCGTACGGTGCTGTGTGCGACCTGTGTATGTCTGCCTTGTTCTGTGATCTATGCTCGCCAGACCGCAGTACATCATCGTCATCGTCATCATCATCATCATCATCACCAGCATCCGCATCCGCATCATCAGCAGCTTCATCAGTTCACAAAACCTTGCTCTGCTCGTCACGCCCATCGGCTGCCATACCGCGCAGCACAGCATCGCACGGCGCCTGGCCGCATTTGGGAATGCAGGCATCTGCGTACTCCGGTTCAGGAAATGAGGCCAACACGGACAACGAAGTGGCCACCTGCATGCGATGTGTCTTTGTTCACGCAGCTATCTCCCGTGCCGCGCAGAACAGTCCAGCGGCTCGAGCAAAACGAAGTGCAGCAGCATCCCTGTCATCCCGGCGTAGCGATTGGGCTGCAGTTTAGCGTTTCGTTTCGAGAGCTCTCATCCATGCAAACGTGTCCCGAGCGTTTGTCTTCCACCACCAGCGGACCAACCTGAGGGGGGGGGGGTTCAGCTTCAGCGCGAAGCCGCCACTTCACTGCTTCCGCGCTACCTACAGTACATTACTGTTAACCATCTCCTACACCACGAGATGGCGACTACTGTACGCGCCGAGATGCCGTTCTGTACTTGCGCGATCAAGCGAGCTGTGCGTGTCTCCGAGACAATGATCCCCGTTGAGCACGGTATCTGCAGCTCGAGGAGCGACAAAATCACGGCCGCGTATCGCTAACGCTTAGCAAGATTGGGACGGGACGTTGTCTTCCTCAACAGCCTCGGCAGGGTGCGGAAGGTCTTGCTCTGCGGGGGGCGAGCACGTTGATCCGTCCGGCCTGCGAGTTCCTCGTCACGATCACGGCCGGGCTGCCAGATCATCTTTACGTGACTCTTTTTCGCGGCCGAACAGGGGCAAGTGTTGCGGGAAGCAAAGCCAGGCGACGCGCCTGCATAACAGAGATAGCCTCCTTTCGACCCCTCGGATCCTCGACCGGATCGGCATAGCTCGAGATCGGGCGCTGATCGAAGCTCTATCTGTGCTATGTGCTACCGTGAAAACTCCGTGAGCGCTGCCACGTGCGATGTAAATGTATGTACTTGGTAGCAGCGTGATTCCGCGTCACCTACAGCGATGCTAGACTGGTCCATTTCGCGTTGTTGGTCATGTATGACTTGATCTCTTGCATCGCGATGCTCGATCTGCCTATGTACGTGATGCGACATCACAATCCCCATGAAACGACTCGGGAGTACATCATTTCTGGGTAACAAAGAAACTGGAGCATTACGAGATCTGGCCTTGCCAGAACTGGCGAGAGTGCATCTTCCTCCTTTAGCAAGCGAGGAATTGAGTTGCATGTCCAGGATGGTCGTCTTCTGCAGGTGTCCCGCCGTGTCCTGCTGGAGATCATGAAAGCACCCTGCACTCACCCATGCCTGCGGAAAGGGCGCTAGATATGGCGCACCAGCCGCGGAAGTGGCTACCAGCTCCCCGTTGTTTGGGTCTTCCTCCGCTGCTTTTGTTTCACCATCGCTGTCAAAACTGCTGTGTAATCCGTTGGACGCGTACTTTGGACAAATGCGATCACAGCATATCGAGCCCAAACCAACACTCCTCAACTGCTTTTAGAAGGCTCAGGACCCCACCCATCCAATACTCGAAGGATCTCTTAGCTTACCCAACTCGACAGAAGCGCAGACAGCGAGCCAATGACATTCCCAAACAAGCGAGACCAAGTGCTAACAGAAAAGTATGCTCGCCTGGTGCACGACTCGGTCCGAGCAAACGTCTCCTTCTTGGTGCTCAAGCTCCAGCTGCTTCGTTCGACGCCATTCCCGCTCTGTCCTGGTTCGGCTGCGAGTAATCTGTCCGCGCCAAAGTGTATCCCAACTGCCAGCCTGGTAACATCTGGTACTTCTACGATCAAGCTCATCGGGGCGTCCGAACGCTAACGCAGAACACCTGGAAGAGTCCTCACATGGCATCTGAACACCTCCAACAAGGCACCTCGAGGTCTTGCCTGACTAAGCTTGTTTGAGCTGTTTGGGCGAGCTATGCTGCGGACTTGGAGTGTACTTTTGAACACCAACAACTTGCCTATACAGTAGCAGAATGCACCATAGCCTCTCAGACCCTGATGTTCCCCACATTCTCGATGTTCTGGTCACGCGATTATCAGGGGTGCAATTGGTCGCGCAGTGGTCTAGCCAGCTGAGTTCAGAATCTAGAATCGTCTGCTGGCCTAGGCTTTAGTTCTATCGCAACATCCCAGACGCCGGCGCCGACGTCTGACGAATATACCTCCGTAGTATGGAGTCGCGATGATGTATGATGATGCAGCTGCTCGACAAGTGCATGGGTTTATTTCTTGAAAGATCAGCTATTGCGTCGAGCAAGCCAGCATGGAGCGCAGCTGTCTGATGACAGTAGTGCCTTGTTCACTCTTTACTGCTCGGTTGGCGTTGCGCTAGCACCATATCACCTGCGAAGCAAGAGTGGCTTCCGCGTGGAAGCCACTCTCTTCTCCATCGTTCTCCACGGATGGCTGCAAAATGGCATACCACATTCTCCGAACCGAGCAGTAGGTTTCTTCCTTGCAGACGACATCTTGCGGCGCTCTGCTCGCCCAATGTGCACAAGGGTACTCGGATGGCAAGCGCCGCCGAGGAGCGGATGATTATGTCTCCTCCTCCCTCCTACAGACAGCCACGGAAGGCAAGGATTCATACAAACTTTTGTGATTGAGATGCAATAACCATATCACAACATGTATGCCACAAGATTTCGCCACGCGGTACGCACGTTGTCCCTACATCCTGCTTGTGTGCCTGGACATCAAGAGACTGGGGAACAACGAAAGGCTCGCCGCGCCGCCAGCGTATCATCTTCCTTCCTCTCGTACAGCAACTCGCGCAACTCATGCTCCAGCTTTCTTCGCCAAGAGATGCTGCATATCATGCACTGCGAATCACGATATTCTGGGCGGCCGACTACTGGCTAGCAGCCAAGCTGCACAGTGAAGGCGTCGGTGTAGCCGCCATAGCGAGCTGTCACGCCACCCGTTAGTTACTGCGCCATCAGTGGTCCACCGGCACATGCCTCCAGCCACCAGGCACTTGACACTTCAAAACATGTCCCTACCAAAGCGCCATCTCTCAAGCCTTCTGCCACTGCTACGGCCTACAGGCCAGCGCTAACTATAACGCCCACTGAGGCGCGGAGTGGCCATGATCTTCCACGCCAGCAGATTCTACGCTTATTCTTTAGACGTTCTCGACTATTCCTCATGGCAAGACGGCGACGGTGAAGGCTTATATCACTGTGATTGGCGTGTCGGAGCAACAGTGTTGCGAAACGCGCGAAGTAAAGAGGAACGTTGTTCCAATTGCCGGCGTCTTGCCCCGAAGCTGTCTTCTCTCTCTCTCTCTCTCTCTCTCTCATGGAGTTCAGTAACATCGATCCTGTATTTGTAGCGGCACCATGCTTGCAACCCGCGCCGTTGCCGAGTCTGCAAGTTAAGCTTACCAAATCTTCTGCCACAGTGCATGATCCTTACAACTGCGCTTCCTGCCATGCACTACGTTGCTGACGATGCATCCGGTACCAACTTGACCACGTTCGTCGTAGTTATGTTCTTGCTGCAAGGCACTCTTTGGTATGTCAATTCGAGCAATAAGTCCGCGGCAGCATTGAGGGGTCGACGGAAGATGCCTTGACCTAAGATTCAGAAGAGCGAGCCGCATTGGTCTTTATGTTCAAAACTATGCCTCGGTGTCCTCAGAACGAGCCCGCTGAAGCTCAACGTCGTGGATCTGACTTCCATGATCGCAGAGCCGTCTCGAAGGGGCAAGATGTATTCCCCTTGGTGCAGAACCTCGTCTTGCCAACGCATGTGTCGAGGGTCACTAAGGTTTCAGTCGAGCAGAGTCGAGCACAGCGTTGTCATCGCACCTTTATCCAGCCTTGGTGGCTTCGAGGGCTTCGAGGCAGGTGCCGTCGGCGTGCAACCAACACTATGGGCATACTCACTCATGGCCGAGATAGTGGCTGAGCAACAGCGCTGCAGGGTGGGACAGTTCTGATCCACACGAGTGAGCCACGTTTCCAGGCTGAAGATAGGGATGTTGATGAGAGTCAGAACGAACAACTGTATAAGCGGTGAAGTGAGGTTACAATGGGGTGAGGTTCGGAGGTTACACGATGGTGGTGCAAAGAGTGGCGCCTGGCTGGTCAATAATGATAATGTGATCGTCGCGAACCCTAAGCTGGGCAGGAAGCCGCGACCTGGTTGGCATTATTGAGCTCTAGTTCTATGTGTAGCGCGTATCAACAAAACACCGACCAACGCTGTTCGACATGCTCGTGTCCCTCACCGTCGGCAAGGTCGACGCTGGTGTCGCCGTTCTACTGACAGAAGACAAGCGACTGGTATGCCTTGATTTCCACGCTCCAGTGAAGAAGCCAGCTGTTGACCTGCCTCCCGTAGATCGAGTTCCCTTCGATCCTCCTCCCGCCAGACATCCATTCCGGCAGCATTGTCGACATCAACGTAGCTCGCAACCAGCACGCCGAACTCATCGCCGACCAGAAATTTAGCGCTCTGCAAAACGACATCTTCCAAACATTCGGCTCGAGATCCCCTACTGCGCCAGTCCTACGATGCAGAAACGCTACACAGACCAGCTTAGTACTGGAGTGGGATCCGATAGAACTGGCGACGGCGGAGATGCGCAGCCTGAGCTTGTATAGGAACGGCACCAAGGCAGGCAATATACCCAAGGACAAGCTCTCCACCAAAATCAGCGGTTTGGCATTGGACACTGAGTACACGTTCCATTTGGTACTGCGCACGACTGCTGGACAATACTCTTCGGAAAAGCTCACAGTGAAGACGCACAAGATGACTGACTTGAGCGGTATCACCGTAACACCTGGCATCATGCCCAGCACACTCAAGGAGAGCCTGGCCGAAACCGTTAACAGAATCGGCGCGAAGCTCATAGACTCTGTCCGTATTGACACCACGCACTTTGTCTGCACGGAAGCGCGAGGGCAGGCGTGGGAGAAAGCAGTGGAGATGAACGTACCAGTCGTGGTGCCAGACTGGATCAAGGGTTGCGAGCGCGAGGGGAAGCTCGTGGGAGTCAGAGGATACTATCTGGACGCAGATCCGAAACTGCGGCAGATGGGGCCTAGCACGCACCAGCAACGGGGTAGTGTCTCGTCGACTGCGCCGCAACGCGATAGCCCTAGGATCGAGCATACTCCGCCTACGCCAGAGCGACCTACACCTGGCACCGGAGAGCGAGAAGGTGCGACTTCGCCGACTCAGGCGCCTCAGCCACCGCCGAAGACGGTTGAGCAGCGGATGGCACAAGGATCCTCGCAGCGGGATGGAAACTCTGTAGATGGCACTACTCTGAACGAAAAGGAAGTACGAGATGACGAGTCTGATGATGAATCGGATGATGCGGAGCAACTTTCTCGAGACGTAGAGAAGACAAAGATCTCGGATGATCAAGATGATGAGGATGAGGAAGAAGAGCCAGTATCGAAAGGCAAGTCTCCAGCAGGCCTGCAGAAGGACGATGAGTTCAGCGAAGTACAGCTGTAGTATCATTTGTAGGCCTAGCGAACGATCTGTAGTAGTCAAGATACATACTGCGTAGCTGTCTTGCAGATGTGCGCTCTCCTTTTGAGATTCGGTCCAGAGCAAAAGAAGCGGCGCTGGCGAGACGAACTCGATCTTGAAAAGGGTTGGAAAGATGACTGCATACATACCACGGGTCCGCGCTACTCGCGTTCGCATTCAGCAAATCGATATTCCTGCCTCGAGCCACTGAACTATTTGGACAGGACGATATTCGGAGGCTGCAACACTTTACCATGTATGCCGTGCCTGAAGTACTTGTTGGTGGCACAAAAACACAAGACCATCACCGATATGAGGGCTTCAGAATATGACAGCTATATGGACAGTGTGCAGGGTAAGACGATCGGCCCTGATGAGACGGGCTCACCCGCAAGTACGACAATGGTAAGAGAGAATCTCGTGGATTCGTCGACATTGTTGGTCCAAGCTTGGTTGCAGGTACTGACTGTTACAATGCACCATCTTACCATCGGTGATTGTTGTACACTCTGAACCCCGTCATGTACGTTTGATTCGCACCTTACTTAGCACAGGATCATTGAGCCGACTGGATGCAGAATTAGCAGCTTACCGCCAGACCAACCTTTCAGGATCACCAGGATCACCTCAAGATTGCAAGCAACCCATGCTGTCGACTACACAACAGGCACCCTTCTCACAAGCTGACTAGCAATATCTCTAGGCTCGCCATACTCCTCCTCCTCCTCCTCCTCCTCCTCCCGTCGTTGCCGCCTGTCCCTGAGAATGAACTCCGTCCTCGTCTCCTTCCTCGACTTGGCCCCATGCTGCTCAACCCAAACATAAATGGCCACCATCCCCTCCACAAAGAACGCATACCCCAATCCTTCAGGTGCATGGGGATCCCCAGACTAATCACACACAAGTCAGTCAGTCAGCCAACATCATCATCATCATCCTCCTCCTCCCTCAGTCACCTACACACCAACTTCTTCACGCTCCTCATCTCCCTCTCTAGTAACATGCCCTTCTCCAACACCGGCCTGACAAGCTCCTCAACAAAGGAACCCATACGCCTCATTCTCAATCGCAAATACCCCCTCGGCGCGACTAACGGTACAAGACGAGCCCGCCATGGCCTCAGACCGATCTTCAAAGTGCGATAGCACAGTCCAGTACGTCGTGCCAAGTTCTCTTCGGGAACGTGCAATTTCCGCCAGCGCCACATTGGATTCGGCGTACTTCTCCGTGAGGTGGCAGTTGCGCTGCAGAAGGACATATTGCTTCTTTAGCTTCTGGAACTGGTCTCGGAGATCGAGAGAATTGTTTGAGTGCCATGCCGATATCCGGTCCGCGGGATCTTGCTGGCGGTCTTCAAGCTCGTGGATCTTCTGTTTGAGGTTGTGGTTCGTCTTCTGTTCGTCCCAGAGTTGGGAGAGATAGTCTGCGGCGAGGTCTTGTGCTTGACTTACTTGCTTCTGGAGCGCGTTGCGCTGGGCGCAGCAGCAGTCTAGGGCGTCGAGCTCTTCGCTGAGGATGTTGAGGCGACTGTCGGCCATCGAGATGCAAGACAGGGGGAATGTATGTTGAGGACGAGGGATTATCATGGGACCTTGCTCGGTTTGATATCTTTCGTTGCGAAGCCATGTCTCAGCTCAAGTCTTACTCTTTCTGCGTCATTGTGAACTGTCGTCGTACGCTGCTCGCATGTCCTTTAGATTCTTGTCTCATGGCAGAAAGGAGGAGATGGCATTAGTTGTGGTCAGAGACTGAGCTGCGAACCCGTCGCCGGAAATCTCAAGCACTGATGTTGACTGCCACGAAGTAGAATTAGCCCGAACAAGCAAAAGCGACATTCCCTCGGGAGCAATCCCTTTCAAATCAAGCATTGTCTGCAGCAGCAACGGAACTGATATTCTGCTTCTCAATCGTCAGTCGCCTCTTCTTCAACCGCACCTCTTTGAGCTCCCATTCCAACCGTGCTTCTTCCCGTGCTACCTCGACCTGCTCGCTTTCAACATCCGCCACTGTCCTATCCATTGCAGAACAACAACCACTGTTGGCACTATCTTCTTCAGCGCGATGTTTCTTGCTTACTCCGGTAATGGTCGCGATCATCTTGGCATGCTTTCTGCACCACTCGTTGGCATCGGGTCCGATGCCTCCTTCACGTCCTAAAGCTGCGCCAAGCTGGACATTGCCCACATCTGCTGGAATGTCAACTCATAGTCTTGCCCTGGTTCCGAGCTTACATACGAGTCATTTCCAAATGGAAACACGTATCGACCCACGAGGCTTCGGTTCTGCGAGATGTTGTTCACGGGGCAGGTATTGTCTTCTGACAGTCGCTAGCAGCCCTTCTGCTCCACGGCGATGTATCTTGTTTCATTGTTGCCGTGGATTTGATGGCATCACAAGCATTTTGAAGAGGTGAGATACGGGCCCAGTCACGTACCGAGGCGTGGGCGACTCTGCACCGGCGTAGGCAGACTGCACGATGCAAGTGTCATGCGATGAGAACGCTCTCCTAGCCATCATGTGTTCGTGACATTGAATGAACCAATGATGGGCGATGGGGTACCGGCCTTGATATCATTGGAATCAAAGGGCCTGGGTATTTGGATCGAAACACAACAGCCTTGGCCGATCGAGGCACGTATCTTCGATTCATCACACTGAAGGGATAGAAGGAGCTCCTCCGCTTCGACATGTCTGACCATGGGAGCTGTTGGCTTGTGGCTGCCGCCAGCAATAGCTCCTGGATACGCCGCTGGGTATGTAAGAAAGAAGGAGGTTGCTGTGGACGCCGATATCCATCGCGGATGTTCTTGTCGTCATGTTTGCAAGGCTTCGATGGTGACCTCATCGTCAACGCAAAGGTATTCACAACGTCCGTCTAGCGTTCTGTCGAGCTGCTATGCTCGTAGAACGTTGTTCGATCTGGTAAAAAAAATAGATCTTCGTCGTGTGTTTGACGCAGACGACGCATCGCATCGCATGAGATTATTATGCAGCGAAGTAAACATCGTGGCTGCGCAGTATCCTCGAGGATGAGCCTTGCACCAACGGCTGCCAAGAAAGCATCAAGACCTTCTACACCTGCCTACATCTACACCTGCATACGCAACTGCCCCAACACATTGTCTCCGCCTTACAGGTTCCATTGTTCTCCTCTTGCACGGTAGGATATCATCGCTATCCAAAAGAGTGTCGAAAAGCAAGCATATACATACACATCTGCACCTCAAAAGCTAGCCCACTCCAGCCAGCTTTTGACCACACCTCGCAGTTCTCCTCTGCTATCATCAACACATATCGTCTCGATATCATCATAGCTGAGTCTGCCAGGACCTCCGCGCTCTAGCATGTCGTTTTCTCGTATGTCCAACGTGATCCACGCCGAAAGCTGTTCGCTGCTAGGCAGACTTTCAGTCTGTGGCTGTGGTTGCGGCTGGCTTTCAGCAACTACAACGTACGAATCTGGCCGGTTTTGGGGCAAAGTTGGATCTGCTGGCTCGATCCGCATTATTTCATAACGCAACGGCGATGGCCTGATGGTCCCACCGCCACTCCATCTTGATTGTCTCTGGGTCTGTACCCGGGCCGCGCTCGGTGAGAAACCATGATCTTCCGGGCTCCGTACGCCATATCCGGTCTCACTCAACAGCTCGTCAAGCTCCTTTTGCTGGATTTCTTGTTCGCGATCCGTCAGGCTTTCCTGATCCGTAGGGACAATGTCTGCCAAAAAAGCGTTCCTCGCCTCTGCGCCATTCTGCGGCATAGAGAGAGCCGTGGACAGCGAGGGGTCGCTTTGTTGCTCTAATCGCTTGGCAGACCGTGGTAGCCGTTCTTTGTACCCATCAATCTGTGTACGCCACTTCTGGCGCTCTTGCCTGGTCTCATCAACCTCTCGATCTTCGTCCTCCCTGATCGAGAACAACTTGTCGAGCAATTCGTTGAGACCACGTTCAGTGACCTGCCACAGCGCATCTTGAGTGTGAGGCACTTCACGTGTGTCGCTTGGGCTGCTAAGATCAATTACGGGCACGTCTAGGATCTGCCGAGCATCATCTTGAGCAGCAGACGCGGCGCCATCGACCTCGTCGACGAGACTGACCCGAGGGATTAATTCCTACAAACCAGAAGAATATTAGTCATATCTTTCCACGAAGATCAGTAACTTCAGACGATTGTTCCGCTAAGTGAAGATTGGAGGCGCAACGCGCCGTCTCGATGCTTAGCTTGCTTGTCTGAGGTATCAAGCAATGCTTTGAACTCTTTGCACTTACCTCAAAACGCGAGAGGTGGTGGCGAAGTTGCTCGTGACCTGGTCGTCGGTCGCCAAGTACCTGACGCGAAGCTCTTTGCCACGGATCGTCGTCATCTAGAATTGTCTTCGTGCCAAACAATGGCTTCATATCACCATTCGCGCCAGGCTGTTTGCCTCGGGGTATCCTGCGTTGACCTGGAGGAATATCTTCTTGCGAAAAGATCGAGCTGATGGGTTGACTCGAGCGTAATGTCTCCATGCTGGCCTGAGTTTGTTCGAGCTCTTGTCCCTTAATAGCGTCCTTCACAATCTGCTCATTGATTTCGAATTTCGCCCTCAGCAGGCGCAAAAAGTCCTGCCGATCGACATAACCATCGCCGTTCATGTCGTAGCCTGTGATCGCGCGCTGCAAAGAAGCGTACCTTTTCGGGCCGCGCAGATAAGCCAAGCCATAAACAAAGTCCTCGAAACTGATCAAGCCTTTCTTGCTGACATCGTAGAACGAGAACATCCGGTCATACATGGCATTAGGCGCAAGTCTGCCATCCCATCTCTCGGAGGTCAGGGCTTTATTAAATGCTCGTCTGTCGATTGCCGCCTTGACGCCTGATGGCACGGCACATTTTGCAGGGTATGCAACATTGGCTATGCAAGTGAACTGGTCGTATAGCGCATCAATTTGCAGCTCCTCGAATCCGTGTTCCTGGCACAGTCGCTTCCTCAGTTCTGCGTCAAGTGGCGGATGTACCTTGCGGGCGTCTCCAGGATACCAGATTCTGAACTCCTTGGTAGGCTGGGAAAGTACCGGTAGAGGTATCTTGATCTTCGAAAAGACATGAGTCTTGGGGTGTGTGGTGTGTGTCTCACACGACGAACACAGGTCGTAGTCTGGGCAGTTCAAGCAATGCCATCGAACGCCACGGATTGGGAATTCTCCGCACTCTTCGCAACCAATGCCTCGGTGCTCGTAAGCCTTACGTCGTGCATCTTCTTCCGCGATGTAGTACAGCAGTCCTCGCAGCCCCTGGCTCGGTTCTTTGCGCGCCAACTCTAGGTCTTCGGTCTCGGCAGGATCAGCATCGGAACTGCTGGTAAGTTCCTGCCAGATCGAGGACGTCAAGAATGCAGCTAGCGCGTTTTCGACGTGCTCCTTGGTGACATCTGGCATTCTTAGAATAGGCGGAATGTTGTGGGCCTGTTCTCTGATCTCTGCCTCGTCAAGAGCCGCCATGGCCTTGAGTAGATCTCCCAGCCCAAGAGATTCAATTTTAGACAAGGTTTCCTGGTCAGTCAGTGGTGGAGAATTCCCTGACGATAGATGTGTTGCCGTCAGTGCAGAACGAAGTACCACCTCCAGAGCCTTGCTAATAACCAGTGGAATATTGTCCTCGTCGAGGACTTCCCGTAGTTGATCGTACCGGAGTAGTGTGGGCGTTGCCAGATCGATGCCAAAGGTTTCATTCCCGTGCCTGATCAAGAGAGCGCCCAATGGAGTGTCAGGCGTCGTGCCCAAAACCTGCATAGCGACCGAACTGTGTCGCGTCGTGTTTCGTCTAGGCCGATGTATTGCGTTGCTTCTTCGCAGTGCTGCCGGTCGGTCTGCAACGCTAGCGTACAGTGTGTGTGCAATGCCTGCAGTCGCTATGCCAGCTACAATCCATGCCGCTGCATGGTAACGTGACAATGCAGAGTCTTGAGACATGTTGTTGCAGGTCATGTGTCGGAGATTGGTACCCTCTATCGATGTCGCGGTATGTTCATGAGAAGAGAGATCGACGTCACGCTTGAGCTCATCTGACAGCGCTGTGTTCTGTCGTACCTGCTGCTGTCCTGCCCAGGTGGTTGTCGCCGTTGCCTGCCAGGCAGATGATCCTCGTGACGAGAAGGCGTCAGTGAGCGATGATGTTCGAGATGCGCCATGTTAGCCGGCAACACGCGCCAGCAGGTGATCGCGATATCGTACATGCACTGAAGCAGTAAACATGGATAATAATGCGAATATGTTTCGAGGATGGAGGTTTTGGATTCGAGGTCGAAGTTGCGCGTTGGTGCGACGTGCCTCGACATCATTGGCTGACGGAAAGAGCAGACTAACGGCAGCTAGCCGCACAGCACGACATGGACAGAACAGCAAAAACTTTTTGGGCTAACTTAGCAGGTATCCAGGAAGCAGGAGAACAACTATCTAGATCGCTCCAAACCACACCGAGTCAAACTCCCACTCTGGCTTCCAGTACTCACATGGCATCAGATCGCCCGTCCAACCAACCATGGGACGCGCCGCTGTTTAGCATGGGTGCTGGATATTCACCAGGCAGCTGGTCCGTTGCGGCGCGCCTTAACTCTGCCACTCACAACTGGAAAGACACCTACACTTCGGAGGCCATTCCCTCTGCCTCTTCTTCTTCGTCTTTCTCTTCTGCTTCTTCTTCTCCTTCTTCTTGTCCACCGTCACCACCACCTCGGCTTCGTTGGCCGTCTCCAGCTTCACTCCGCCATCTTCTTCGTCATGCCAATCCAGAAACTCTTCTAGAGTCCCGTCAACGTATCCTAAAGGCTTGATCTTTCGCCACCACTGGATTACAGGCGCAGCCTCGTCCCATTCCGCCAAAGAGGCCCCTGGTGCCAGCCATTTCTGCCAGAGAAGGTACTCCAGACGAGCTTCTTCGAGCTTTTGATGCAGCTTTGCCAGCTGCTCCGGACTGCTTTCGCAAGGTGAGATAAAGTGGACATTGTGGCCTTTGATCCAGCGAAACCCAGCGCGAAAAACCCAATCGAGGGCTCTGCGTTGGCAGAAACCGATACTGGTATAAACGCCGTGACGCATAGCATTGACAGTCTCCGGCTTGGTGAGCTCCAATGCAAGATGACCAAGAAAGAAGTGACGGCTGAAATGGTAAAATGCCATGGCTACACCTGTAGGGTCTTCTGTGAAGTCTAGACTCTCGTTGAAGTAGATGCCGAAGAGTCTAAAGAATCCGATGTGGTCTTGTTTGATGTGCAATCGCGTTAGTCGGTGGACTAGGACCGGAGTGAATAGCAATCGTGGTAGCACTGATGACACCGTGTCAACGTAAAATGTCGTGTCGCGATAGCGAGTATGGCTGGCCTCGTTGTAGACTAGCCGGCTCGCTTGCAAGAGACAACCATTGCCTTGATCTTTGAGGATCGCTTGCTTGGCGGAGTATCTGCGACTACCAGTGGAGCTGTCCTGTACGAGCAAGTGGAAGGTAGCCGGAAGGTAGGCCCTGTAGATGATCTCACGTATCTCGGCTGGCAAGTCGAGCAGATTGAAAGTCTTGCCGTTGACCTGCCACCACTCCCACTGGCTGTCCCAAAGCATTACCTTGTCTTCTCTGGAGAGATTGGCTCCTGGCCTTATCCACTCGTTCGTTAGGTGTACGTCTTGCAACACCTCCACCAGGCGCGACCATCTCCTAGCAAAGAGAAGAGTGTTAGCTGTGCAAAAGGTGCCACGTAGGAATGTATCGGGATGTGGCATCCAGCATCGAAGCATAGGCGCGCTGCTCGAAAGTGTCTCGAAGCTATCGACACATGTCTGAGCCTCGCGCTATGCCTTTCTGCCTTCGCCATACTTACCTATCGCCGTAATGTATAACGACCTTGCCATCTTTGTCGAGTCGAGCCTTTACTTTGGACGGATATTGACCGAAGATCTCAAGGATGTACCAGTCACAGGGGACAGCATAGACTCGCCCGATCTTCAGTGGCTCACGTCCATCATCTCGCTTGAGTCCTACTCTACCTCTGAAGCTCTCGTATCTATCGAATGTGACGATAGCCCACTCATGTGCATCCACGTCGAATTGCTTTGTGATCTTGTCCTCGATCTGCTTGCGCAGTGGCTCCTTCAGATTCATTCCGTAACATTGCGGCCTGAACGTCCCGTTGCCGTAGGTGCTGGTGAGGATCGCCTGTATATGTGCAGGCATTGCGCTGGATTGAATCCGCTCGTCTTCACGCTGGTGAGATTTCAGGGCCACATCAGGGAAGCTGGACGCCATGAGCAATCCTTTCCGATTTCTGGAATCCGCGATGGTTGTTGCGTTGTGCTTCGTTCGTATCTGGTGTGGTGTAGTCTGCTTGCTGGTCAAAATAAGTTGGTGATAGCGTCTGCTCAATGATGTCCAAGCCCCCAATATGGTAGGCAGAAGTGGTATGCAGTAGTACCTACTGCCGATACACCAAGGTCTTATTGGGCGGTATCGATGTCTGTATGTCTAGCGCGAGCAACAGATATTATGAGGAAAGACTAGATGAGGCAGGCACGACGGTGATAAGCACTTGGGGGAATGTGATTCTGGCACACTGCAACTGAGCCGCATGTGCAAGCCTCAAGGCTCATTTATGTTGCTTCTGCTACCTACCTATTCCCGGCGCAGTCCCAGTCGCCATGAATTTAAGAAGATTGTCCAAACGCGGCACGGGAGCAGCAGGATCGAAGCCTGGAATGTCGATAGTCACTTGTTCTTCCATCTCTTCTTCATCCATCTTGTCCTCTCCATCGTCTTCGCTGTCATCGTCGAGCGATAGCCCTATCTGCTGCTTGATACCAGTTACCACGTTCTTGATGCCATTCCTTCGCTCCTCCATTGTGTAGTCATCCTCGAAGCGCTCTTCTTCCATCATGGGCGCTAATATGTCCTGCAGCGCAGGCTCGGCTGATGACCACAGCTCTTCCATCTGCTCGGTCGAAAGGGTCTCTGTGCCAGCGTTGGCTTTCTGCAGAAGTGTGCTTTTCTCTTCCTTGAGCGAGTCGTCTATCCAAGCCTCTGCTCGAGGGTCCAGCTTCTTGCGCAGCAGGCCTTGAAGAATGGGGAGTTGTGTTGTTCCTGGGAAACTGGGCAGTGGATAGGCGTGCATACTCGAGAACAGCTGTCTCTGAGTGATGAGTGCATCGGCCAGTTCTTGCATATTGTATCCGAGTGTGACTGATTGTCCTTGTATTCTTGGCCTGTCCACTTACCTTAGCCATATGCTCCCGACAACTAGGTCAGTGATGCGCGACGGGAACAGCAAGACCTACCATGTTGGCAGCGGGTCGTTCACCTCGAGTTCTCTGCCCAGCGTCTCGAGCGATGTCGACAGAAGCGACAACCGCGTGCGAAGCTGATCGAGCGCTCGCACACTCTCAGGCGGCAACAAGGACATGACGGCAGTGCTGCAACGATTCTATGTTGCTGATATGTTGCTACCTTGGAGTTGTGTCGCGAGATGCACGCGCACGTTGGCCTTAACTTAGAGCCCAGGCACCCAGGGCCCAGGCCGATCACGAGCGGGCGGGAACAAGAGCGAGCAGGGATTGTTACTCAGCACACTAGGGCTGAAATGGGGACATCTTGCGCCCGGCATCCCTCTCTGACGTAGAAACAAACACAACTCTCGTGCTCCACCTTCTGGTCTCACACACCCACACACACACACCCACCTGCACGCTGCACGCTGCTCGGGCCATCGTGCCGGAGGCTGAGCAGTACAGCCAAACCTACCTGGTATCACACGAGCAGCGAGTGGCGCGTTGCATCGACACATTGGACATGGCACGCACGGTAGGTCCAGCGGTGGTGCTAAGAGCTGGCTATATTAAGGTCAGTGCAGCTCCATCTGTGTGGGAGACTTTCCTCCTCCGTGCATCTCTCAGTTCTTGGGTGACACGACGAACAACCTCGCACAATCTACACTGCAGACATGGCTCAGCAGAACCGGCGAAAAGGTCCCATCGGCGCCTTGGTTGGCCTTGTTGGAAACGGTATTGGCATGGCCTCAGAGTATCGTGAACATCGCAAGGAGGTCAAAGGAGCTCGCTCGCCATCACAGCAGCAAGATGATCAGGTCCGGCCGCATCCGTCTTCTGCAGTACCAAGTCAGCAACCTCGGGAAGAGCACGATGCACCACCAGCATATGAACACACCGCCAACTACAGGACGACACACGCAGACGACAGGAAGAATCCCGCGCTTTTCGATGATGATGATGATGATGATGATCATGACTCCGAAGACGATGATGATCGTTCCATTGAGGACGACTCCGAAGAATGGGAGCTCGACGATGCCCTCATTGAGACTGATAGCAGCGGCTTACCCACCTACGAAGAGTCCGAAGCTATGGATGAGCACGAGAATGACGACCATCTAATTCAAGACGTTGTCGGACAGGCGAGACCAGCGCTCAGGACCACACCTAGCGCTAATGCTTTAGCGCGCCCACCACTTCCTCTGCCAGTCATTCTGCCTCAGCGACGACCAAGCAAGAACGCCAGAGGTTTCATCCGTGCTTATGCGCCTGTCCTCCAAGACTGTGGCATAGACCAAGAGACATTCCTACGCTTCTTGAAAAACTTCCACAAGTCGTCTCAAGCCTCGCCGATCTTTCCAGCGATTGAGATCGCCGCAGGCATTGCAGTCATGGCGCCCTCAATCATTGCCATGGCGGTATGCATGGCGGTATCAGTCGGGCCAGAGGCGCAGCCTCGTCACAGGACGAACAATTTTCTCCATCGCATGAACGACGAACTCTTCAAGCCTGCGGGGCTGTACGCCATGATCGTCAAATACAATACTGATGCAGGTCTACAAGCAGCAGCCGGCCGACAAGGTCCGACCACAAGTCTTGCAAGCTTGGTCAGAGCCGAGAAAGTCGACTTCTCCACGAACCAATTCATCGCAAAGTACTCCAGTGCCGGTGCCGAAAGATCCAACGATCGCATGAAGAACCTGCGTCTAGCCAGCAACACCACTCGCGGCACGATTGAGCTTCCCGAAGCAGCACCTCTCATATTTCCCGACATCGACCAGAGAATCGCCGAAGCAGGTCCTGAAACCTTCAAAGACAAGACTAAAGATGCCAAAAAGTTCCTTGCCGACTACCTCGACCGCCGCGCACAGATGACCTACGCTTCACGAGACCCGAACTCCTCACTCCCAGTCCCACAATCCGAGCGCGCCCTCAAATCCGGCGTCGCCGTCAAAATGGCAGACCAGAACCACCCCATGCACTCAGGCGGCCTAATCGCTCTCCTCTCAGGCGGCAAACTCACACCCCGAATGGACAGACGCGAACGTCGTCGCGAACGCCATCTCGATCGTGATGCAAGACGCATAGATCGGGGTCGTGGTCCCAGGAGCCGGAACCGCTACGGCGAAGACTATCAGGAAGCACTCGCATCCCGGACGTCCGGCCGCTTTGGCGTAGGCGTCGACGCTCGGAATCCGTATGGGCCGGCACTGGCCGGAAGATCTTTTGGTTCCAGTACAGGGCCTATGAGAAATGTGCCTAGCATCGGCGGGCATAGAGAAGATCCGTCCTCTGCGCGCCGAGGGTTTGACGATCGCGCTGGGGAGGATTACTCGCAGGCTTATGGTGGTGGCAGGAGAGGCGGTAGAAGGCAGAGAAGAAGTGGGGCTGTGAAGAGGATCATGAGGGAGGATGTGCTGTATTTGCTGATTGTGAATATGCCTAGTGAGGAAGAGCTTGCGCACGCGAGGGCAGAGATCGAGGCGGCGAAGGGAGAAAGACCTAGTGCGGATGGGGATCAGAGTAGCTATCCGACTGGCAATTTTCCAGGTCTTGGTTGATTGAGGTGGGGTTGCGGTCTCTTCTGACTGGATTCGTAAGCGAGAATACAGTACCACTGAAGATGCTTTGTCTGGTCTTCTAGCTCTCGATAGTTCATGGCCTCTCTCTCTCACACACATGTCACCTACCCTCCTTGCAAAGAGCTTGGCAATTTTCACGACCAGTCTGCTCGTAAGGGGCCCATTCCTTTTGTAGGCTTTGATGCAGCCAAGTCGTCAATAGTGTTGACAATACCGCGTCCTGACGCCGCTGGCATATGGCGCACGCACCTTTCAGTAGACCAGACGCAACGATCGGCTGCATGAACATGAACCCGAACAAATGGTAAAGACCATTCTGAAAGTGCAGTAACATAGCACGAGTAACAACCAACCAAGATTTTCTACTGCAAAAGCTGCACATTCTCGTTCCCAAGCTTTCAATGCCATGTCCTCCTCCCTTGTCCCGTCGACTCACTACGCTGGCTGCCGAGTACGTATCACTAACCCCCACCCCCGCGACCTCTTCCACGCACACGTCCTCTATACCCTTCTCGATCACCACCACCACCACCACCACCACGTTTACCACCACCACCACCACCACCCCTCCTATTGACTGAAAAGTCGATCTTGATCAAAGGTTTCTCGACCCACTCCACCCCCTCCAATCCCAACCGCTTCTTCTCCTCACTGGGTAATTTCCACGCCTGAAAAACACCCATCAAACTCTCCATATCCCCGTCCTTGCCACCTTCGCGACCAACGTCCCTCAGCTCCGGAACCCAAGTTCGAACATACTCTCCCCCCTTGTCGTAATCCACAGCCTGCTTGACAGGATTGAAAACTCTAGCATCGCCTCGAGGGTCATTACCCACTCCAGCGACATATTGCCAATTTCCCCAATTGCTAGAGAGATCGTAGTCGATAAGATTCATCTCATACCATTCAGCGCCAATTCGCCAGTCAATGCCCAAATGTTTAGAAAGATAGCTCGCGACGTTCTGCCTAGCGCGGTTAGAAGTCCATCCCGTCAGGAAAAGCTCCCTTTGCGAAGCATCAATAAGTCCCGTTCCAGTGCGTCCAGCGATGAAGCATTCCACTCGAACCCGAGTGTCCTCGTCATTAGCGCCGGCGCTATTCTTCTTGCGCGTAGACTGCACATAAGGCGAGCTGATGAACTTGGAATTGGCGTCTTTGTCGTGTCGATATCCGCCGATGAAGAAGAGGCGGGTGCCGAATTTGCGCGTGCAGAGACGCATGTAGTCGCGCCACAGGAGTTCGAAGCGAACTGCTGCGGTTCCCTGGAGATCATGCCAGAGTTAGTCGTGCGTGTGCGATACCTATGTTGAGTGAGTGAAATGCATGCATACCTTGTTCTCACCCTTGCCGTACCCTTCGGCATTTTTACCAATGTCTCCTTTTCCGTCCTCGAAATCGAGCAACCGCCAGTGGACTTGTCGCGATGTGATTGAGCCCAGAGCCAGCCAGGCTGATAGTTTCGTGCTAAAGTCGAGGCCAAGGAGACCATTCCTGGTGTCTTTGTAGGCGGTCATTGATCCAGAGTCGATGAGATGTTTGATCCGCTCGTGTCCCGCTTTTGACCCGCCTTCGAAAGGATGAGCAGACTTGGCGCCACCAGGCAGATCTGACTCCTTGGGCAAGGTGGGAGCACCTGGAAGCTGATCATCTCTGTCGAGCGGCTTGTTCAGCCCAGATATGGCCTCTTGTAGTGTGGTGGGGGCTGTGAAAGGCGCCGCCTGTGCTGGTATATGCTCTGGTAATGGTGGCAAAGTATTCGGCTTTGGCAATTCTTTTCTTGGAGCATTCCTCAAAGGCTCTACTGTCTTCCTGAACGATGTGAAGACATCGTTCAAGTCTCGCGGACCCTTGAAGGGCAGATCTCGGTCGTCCACAAAGTACTTCTCATCAGTCCATAACTTGAACTCCTTCTTTTCCTCGTGGAGCAGGTCCTTCACATTTTCCTGCTCGATTTCTTCCTCCCAACCTTCCTCGCTAGTCATCCACAGCCCGTGCACTTCAGCATCCCGAATGTCCCTATAGCCATCCAGGATTGAACGAACAGCGTCCTTTACTGTCCCGATGCGGACTACCAGATCACTATTGATCTTGTTCAGATCACTCTTGAGGTCGTAAACGCTCTCGGCCAGGAACGTCGCTCGAAGTTTGCCGCATCTCCAAAAGCGTCCCGTCTGACTGCGCGCTTCCGGATATGGTGACTTTTCCCTGTCAGAGCTGAGGAAGCCGGATGTCTCGACCTGTTGGGCTGGAAAGACATAGACAGGCAGGACGTGCGTGAATGGCCTCTGGCTCTGCGAGTTCAGCCGAGCGATCTCGTGGAATATGGGATTGTCGGCCAGGCGCAAGTCTCGCCGGAGGAGGTAGACCAGCACACGTTGGACCTGCGACATGATTGTCGCTTCATTTGTTGACTCTTCTGGACACGTTCAAACACCTGGAGGCCAAGCGATCTGGTTGGTATGCGTGCTTGATGCCAACCTGTAGCAGGTCACAGGAACAGGGGGGCGAGATGTGGTGTTGTACTACGTAGTGTGCGTGCGTAGATCGAATATGCAGGGTGGGCATGGTGGCGAGGATGTCATGTTGGAAGGCAGAAGGATGTGGTGATGCTTCGACCAAACAGAGCAGCGAACGCGTGCAACAGCAGCTCAATGCAGGCAAGTGCGTGAGATCTGGGAGGCAACGTACCAGATTGCAGACAAGGAACAGAGATCGATAGGCGATGACATTCGGCAAAAGTGGTGGGACTAGGATCATGCATCCGCCATCCAAGCTTGTGAAGAAGCCGGCCCGTCTCTGCCACAGCGCGCGGTCCCCAGCTACGTAGTAGTGGTGTAGTAGTAGAGCCGCGTGTGCCAGAATGTACGTATTTCGCATGACGACGTGATCATCAGGAGAGGCTTAAAAAGTGTGGCTACATAGTTAACCTAGCCTCGAGGCGGGAAAAGCGGTGCCAAGAAGTGAAACCTAGATCGACTCCTCGGGTCGAGATGGTTGGAGGGCACTCATATGTTGGTTTCACCGTTGCGAGCAGATCAAATGATGCATACGTATCAGCATTGCAGATAAGCAAAGGTCGTACCGTTCGTATACATACTGCTAACGTACAAAAGCGATAACGCTAAAGATTTTGGATAAGCCAGCAGTATTGCTCTTCTCGAGCAGAGCAATCACAAACATCACGAATTGCAAAGAGTGAGTTATGGTGGCATAACAGTTTCTCTAAAGATCGGTCTTTCCAACGAAAGGCTCAAGACGCTCCTGGAGGTCCTCGACAGTGAGCTCACTGCCATCCCAGTGCTCAAGCTCGGCACCGCCAATCTTCTTCGGTGGGATGAGCACATTGCCAACAACCTGTATGACACCGTCCTCGGCGATGGCGTCCTGCACAGAGACCGTGGCGAAGCCATTGATCTTGATGCTGATGAATCCTCCGTATCGGCCAATGTCAATAGAAAGGTGGCGATCCTTCAGGAAGGTAGGCAAGTCAATATGGAACAAGCCCTTGCGTGGCAGGTCCTTCTGAGCATCGACGTCGTCGTGACCATGTACCTGATAGATGGCGTCGGAGTAGAGAGTAGTGCCTGGCACAACGTGGTACTCAAGGAGTGCCTTCAAATACTTCTGCCCGTACTGGGAAAACAGGAAGGCATTGATCTTGGGCCCGAGCTTCTGGAAAGCGAAGTTCGATGGCGCGAACAGAGTGCCTCCTGGGTGCTCGGTAGTGTTGAGCTTCTCCAACAGACCGGTCTTGCCGAGACCAAGTTCGAGGGTGCTGAACTCGCCTGGGAAGAGGTCGACGATGGTGATAGAGCTTGGTGGTGGCAGAATTAGACTGTCAACACCGTGGATGATACCGTTGGTACCAATGATGTTGATGGCCACGATGCGGCTGTAGAAGTTGACAGTTAAGCCACGGAGGGTGATCTTGAAAGCAATTCTCTGGAACTCGGTCTCGTCACTCAAGTGCTTGGCCTGGAGAAGAGTTGCAGCAGTGTGTGTCCCAAGAACTCGACTAGCTGGGTAGAGGCCTGGCACGACATGGTATTCCAAAATGGCCTTGAGCTGCTCCTTGCTTGGCTTTGGTGCATGCTCTGGAATCTTCTCAAAGGCCTTATCGGTTGGTGCGAAGACGGTGAAGTTAGCCTCAGTGCTGTTCAATGCACCAACAAGGTCATCGTATTCAGAGATGAGCTTGGCGAGTTTGGTTGTGTATTTGCTGCCAGCGATCAACTGGTAGACAGTCTCATTTGGCTCGTGGTGGTGTGGCGGCTCGTGTGGCCGGTGAGGATGGCGTCCGTGGTGGCCACCCTCGAACGATTCAACGGCGTCCTCGAACCACGACTCAACTTCAGAAGAAGTCTCACCAAGCTTGTCCCCAAACAGGTTCGCTGCATCGCCAGCCTCCTCAAATGCCTTGTCAAGAGCACTCTTTGCGCTGCTCGACAACTCTTCCCATGAGTGTTCGGAGGTATCTAGGAACTCCTCGTAGTGCTTCTTCAGGCTCGAGAGTGCCTCATCTTTGGCGGCCGTGGCCTTTTCGACCCATCCATCTACGGACGGGTGGCCATGGTGGTCTTCGATGGCAAGATCCGCGAGAACCTGCTCGTCTGGCAGCACGAAGGCTGAGCTCAATGCCGCGAGCGGCAGAACATTAATGAACTTCATTGCGAGTACTGTTCCGATGGAGAAATCGATGAACAAGGAAGGAGAAAAGAGCTCTGTGAAGAGGAGAGAGGGGGGTTAGGATATGCGTACATGGCGCGGAGCTTACAGGGAAACAGAATGGATGTCAGCACTGTGAGACAATCGATGACGCGACTGCGCTTTCGTATGGCTTGCTCCAGGTTGACCTTTTAACACGCGTCAGGAGCACGGCGTTGTATTGCTCCGACTTGCGGGTCGAATCGCCTATCGCCTTTGTGCCTGCATTCCTCCAGAAGTCGTCTGGCATTCTTGGTTGTGATCGAACGGGTTGGTTGGAAGAGCTTGTCTGTGGAGGGACAATGTAGGGATAAGCGACTGTGCGAGAGATTCGGCATTCATACATACAGCGACCCGCAGTCTGTGCTCGTCTTGATCAGTCAGCTAGGGTTAGGAGTGCTGCTGGCTAAACCTAGGGGACTTTGGCCTTCACCTTCCTTCTATGCTGTACCAAAACTCACCTCGTCTCCAGCTGTGGGCCCAGTACGATATCCTCCAACGGCAAGGACGAGGAACAAAGACACTTTAACTTGAGTCTTCGCACAGGACAGGATGGCCTGATTCGAAACCGGGAGACAAGACGCCAGCACGCCTGCTTCATGAGTCTGCTATATACAATGCGCCATGGATATTTCCCGCGTTGCATCCAGCTTGTAACGCCCCTCCAATACATCTACCAAAGGTGATCACACTCGTTGCGAGTGCGCTAGTTGTGGTGATCAATAGTCCGATGTCGTTGCTCCAGTAACCCATCTTGCTGCAGCTGTCCATAAGGGAGGCACGCTACATCTTCGCTCGTTTCGAGGCATGCGAGGTAACTCGCATGCACCTGTTGTCTTTCCACGCTCTTAGGGCATAGGGCAACTCTGTTCAATTATCTTAAAAGAATGGGCATCTCGTCCTGTCGCATGAAATTGCAGGTCTCCTGTTCCACTTTTCTAGATGCCCCGAATCACTGCATTCCCGTTGGACAGCGTGGGAGGTGCCATTTGCATCGGTAGCAGGCCCGATGAAGCAGCCTACTCGAGCGGGTGAATGAGCAACAAGTACAGCTGCTGCCTTCTTCGGAACAGGATGCATCAGCAGCTTCAACACTGTCCTCCTAGGTCGTGGACGAGCTCTTTTCAGTCGCACCTTCGTGCTGCTTGTGGTGCGAACCGAAGCCGTGGCGGTGCTCCTTCTTCTTCTTGTCATCCTTCTTTTCACGCTTCGCAGTGGCCTCGGCCATGAGTTGTTCGAAAGCTAAGAAATCGCCTTCCTCCTCTGGGTCACGCTCCGCCTGGAGATGCGTCAGTAGGCTTGCTGTCAATATTGGGCGATTGTACTCACCTTTGCAAATATCTCTCCGATCATGAGAAGGGCTTGCGCACGCTCCGTACGCTTCTGCAGCTTCACGCTTTTGTCGTTGAGGACCTTGTCGCAGACATCGCGGAGAACGCCAGTGATCTCGAACTTGCTGCCTCGCCATGCAGCAGCGAGAATCTTGCCTGTAACGCGCTTCTCATACTCTGCTCTCTTCTCGTCAGTCCAGTCTTCGCCACCTCTCTCCTCCATCTTGGCCATTTCCTCGATTTCCATTTGGGCAGATATCGCGCTGCTGACAGTATCCCAGGTGTCTCTGACCATGTTTCCCTTGTCCTTGAGGCGACTGAAGAAACCACTGACACCGCCTATAAGCGGCTTCTGCGACTTCAAGAATGTCGATGATTTGCTGGTGTAGATAATTCCGATGGTGTGAAGAATGTTAAGCCCGAACGATTCCATCTTGAGGTTCTCTACTTCCAGTCGCATCTTCTCGCGGAAAGCATCAGTGACGTCCTTGCCCTTGTCCGTCTCGGTCCAAACTGAAATGCGGTCTACAAGCTTCTTGGCAAGAGTCTCGACCCGCTCATCACGAATCTTCTTCCGCTCCATTTCGAGCGCGGCAAGCTGTTCCCGTTGTTCCTTGGTAAGCCCTCCTCTTCGCTTCTCCTTCTCGCGAAGTGTCTTCTCTTCTTCGGTCATGCCAGCAGCGGCAGCAGCGGCTTCCTCTTCTGTCTTGTCAGTGATCGCAAGACGAGTGGGTACTCCTTGTGGTCGTGGTGTAGAAGTGCCTGACGCATATGGGGAGGTTCCTGCTGCCTGATTCTCAGTCTTCCCGCGGATCGGAATGTCGTGTGGTGCACCAGCCGTTGCTGACTTCTCCTCGCTTGCAACATATGGAGGCGGAGGTCGTGCAGGTGCTGCAGCTATTGATTTAGATGTTAGTCGTTGTCTCCCAAAGTCGCGAGACATTGAATGTGCATTATTGCAGAATGTCAAGCTCAAGGCGATAAGCCAGCTCCCACGACTGCACAGGCGACTGTGAAAGTGTATGCCCTACGCACTTACCTGTCGCTGGTGTGGTTCCCGACTTTGTCTCTGTCTCTGCAGCTGCTTCTGTGCTGGCAGCAACCTCTGCGGTGGCGGCCCCCGGTTGTTCTTCTTCATCCTGCATACTTATCTCCATGCTCTTGGTAAGATCTTTCATCATACTGATCTCGCCAATCCAGTCGGTGAAGGCCTCACCACCAAATATCATGCTGAAGAACTCTGCCGGGTCCTCGAAGCCGGAGTCAGGCTTCGCGCCCTCTTTGCCCAGCTTGTCATACTGCTTTCGTAGTTCGGGTTCACTCAATACTTGGTATGCCTCGCCGACAGCCTGGAACTTCTCGTGCGCGGTCGGGTCGTCCGGATTCTTGTCTAGAAGATGTCAACAAGGCGGACTAGTCAATATTATAGGGCTATGCAGATACCTGGGTGCAGCTTTATGGCGAGTTTTCTGTAGGCCTTCTTGATCTCTATCTCGGTCGCATCGGGCTTGATGCCAAGCGCATCGTAGTAGGCCGTGTCGACCACCATCGTGCGTGTTGGGTGTGCTCACTACTCGCAAGGAAGCAGTGGAGGCACAGCAAGAGAATATATGTCTAGGGGGGTATATGCTTTCGAAGTTGTTGCGGTGGAGAGATTTTGAGTTGGCGATGGTTGTTTGAGCGACATTGCACGAGGCGCTTGCTGCTGCGTCATAAATCCCTGCCAAAGGCTGTGCATCTCACCCATCTCCCACTTCCAGAGAGAAGAAGCACACGCCCACGACAAGACGTTCTGAATATCTACTTCACGTGGTTTCGTCGCGCTACTGTACGATCTGTCCCCTCTGTGATCGAGACCACACTATGTGATTTGACATTTGATATCCATGAGCCGGTGACCTGTCCTAGGAGGTGCTGAACGATAGAAGTACGTCTTCTCTGGCCTGCTTCTCCAGCGCCATCATCTCAGTGCACAGCAACTACCTAGCAGCGTACAGCTCTCAGGGTACGTATCCTCTGCTTATTGTGTATACAAACATACCAGACCTGATCGCGTCGTGACTAAGTCCACCACCCAGCATAACATACTTCCCTCTTCGGCGAGCGACCAGCGAACGGATAATCCCCGCTAAACACCGAGCGAGCCGCTTTGAGCATATCGGCTGGATAGCGCCCCAATGTCTGCACCTCCTCCCCGTGATAGTAACATAGCCCACTCCGTATTCGGCCTGCTATCATGCTGATTCGGACTTCGTCTCCTACCTTCACCCCTCTCTCATATAGCACAGCTAGAGTTCCAGCCGCACTGACAGCCAGACAACGCTCCTTGGAACCTTTTGGCAACTCGGGTGCTTTTCGACAGACGTCATTCTTCTCGACCAGTAGCATCACCATGGCAGCTCTTCAGCGTTCAGCCTTCTTCGAAGCCATACACAAGCAAGATCCAGAAAGAACGGCGGTGGTACACTCTCTATCAGGAAGATCGTTCAAGTACGGAAGCTTGCTGCACGATGTTGCTGCCAGGAAAGATCAGCTTTTAAAAGAGTCGGGCAAGTCTGAGAAGGACATTGTGGGAGAAAGATTTGCCTTTTTGATTGAGAATAGCTATGACTATGTAGGTGCGCGATATACAACACATTTCCCAGCTACGTGAGGCTTTGACTGATCAATGGCTCCCCAGTGACACTCCTTGCCTGTCTCGCATCCAATGCCATAGCCGTGCCTCTCGCACCGTCATATCCAGCATCTGAGCTCCGATACAATGTCAATCAGAGCCGGGCATTGGCACTGCTACACTCGGCCAAGTATGCTAAACTCGCTCAAGACGTGCTCAAGGAAGATCTGGAGCAGGAAACCAATATCGTCTCTCTGAACAAGATTGAGCAGGGAGCTCAGTCAAAAGAGCCAATACAATTCATGGGCGAGTCACATACGGCAGAAGGCGGCATGATGCTATACACCTCTGGCACCACAGCGCGACCCAAGGGAGTTCTACTACCGCAGCAGGTCCTGATCGCTCAATGCCAGAGCTTAAATAAAGCATGGGACTATTCAACCCAAGACCGACTGCTACATGTCCTCCCGCTCCACCATATCCACGGTACTGTCAACGCTCTTCTCGCACCTCTTCTTTCTGGAAGCACGATCGAATTCATGTTCCCATTTAACGTCGATAATGTCTGGAAAAGATTTGCCGCGCCATTCCTTAGTTCACCGGAACAGAATGGCCATACACCAGACTCGAACAGGACACCTATTACCTTTTTCACAGTTGTCCCAACAATCTGGGCACGCATGCTGCAATCCTGGTCAGACCTTCCTTCAGATCTGAAAGAAGCAGCGGGAGAAGCGATTCAACGGAAGAACCTCCGTCTAAACATTTCTGGCTCTGCAGCTCTTCCTACTCCGACCAAGAAAGCATGGACCGATATTTCGAAAGCCAATGTCCTCCTCGAACGCTATGGCATGACAGAAGTCGGTATGGCTCTGTCCTGCGGTCTCGACGATTCAGATCGTGTAGATGGCGCCGTGGGATGGCCCCTCCCCTTTGTAGAAGCACGTCTCGTAGATCCTGATACGAAACAAGTCATTGCCGATGGTGAGGAGACTGACGACGGTGGCAAGCCACGGCAAGGCGAAATACAGCTCCGCGGCCCCACGATATTCAAGGAGTACTGGCGGAACCCCGAAGCAACGAAGAAGGAGTTCACCGAGGACGGATGGTTCAAGACTGGAGACATTGCGATTCGAAAAGTTGTCGATGGAGCTGGAAAGGGCAAGTCGGGAGAATGGGCAACAGGACCAGCATATTTCATCCAAGGACGCAGTTCCGCCGACATCATCAAGACCGGTGGCGAGAAAGTCTCAGCTCTCGAGATTGAGCGCGAACTCCTTTCACTGCCCCAAATCAAAGAATGCGCCGTTGTTGGACTGCCCTCTGTCGCATGGGGTCAGAAAGCAGCTGCGATCGTGGTGTTGAGCGAAGAAGGGAAAACAGCCGGCAAGGGAGGCAAGCCGTGGTCTGCACTGGACATGCGAAGGGCGCTCCACGGTAAGCTCGTGGCGTACAAAATCCCACAGGATATGGAGACTGTGGAAGAACTGCCGCGCAATGCTATGGGCAAGATCAATAAGAAGGATCTGGTCGTCAAAGTGTTTGGCGATCACGACAAGATCCGCAGACGAAGCATTGCTGTAGCAGAAGAGAGGAAGCAGACCAAGGCTGGTGCGCAGTAGAGCATACATAATACGTACTGTACAAATACTACCCAACTCATCAGGCCTGCTGTATACGGTGGACAGAAAACAGGTCATTTAAAATTGTTGCATGACACACACACACACCCGTACGTAATCTTCCTTTCCTGGCGCGCTAGGTCGAGACGTCAGCATAAACGGCGAATGGTCTTGAAACCACTGCCCTTCAGCATGACCGACGACTCGGAGATTGTACACCGGGATGAAGTCGGTCTCGGCTGTCATCCAAAATAAATAAATAAAGGACGCCGTTCGTGCATCAGACCCGCTGAGAACGCTAGATTTTTTTCGGCGCCGGTGAATAGCAAAAAAAATTCGACGACGAGCGACCATGGTCAGACGCTTGTCATGGTAGTACAGTACGCAGCGAAGCTCTCTTTTGCGAGAGAGTGACGAGAGCAGAATTGCGGATGTGTTCGTGCAGTAAGCGATGAAAGAATTTGAATGGTGAGCACCGAGTTTCGTTGTCAGCTGCAGTACTAGCACGAGTTCAGTTCATCAGTTGGTGTTCATAGGTCACGAGTTAATATACGAGTCGGTGCTTTTTGCTTTGGTATACAGCAGGTATAAAAGAAGAGCTGATGAGCATAAGACGAGCCTACACGTATCTCTGGCAAAAGCTTTGACGTCAAAGGCATTTTTAACTAAGTAGATATGCTCGATAGAGCAAAAAGAGGTGGCGGATACCATGTGTATACACATGGAACGTCTGTCGACGTTGGCAGGATTCGAACCTACGCCCCCGAAGGGAATTGATAGCAATTGCCTGTGCAGGCGTTCTAGTCAATCGCAGTAACCACTTTGCTACAACGCCATTGGATGGTGCTTTGAAGGGTCATAATTGTATATCTCTTGTGATTTGAGTAGAGCCGACATGTGAAGGGCGGTGTGCTGAATTTGGGTTGCAGATGTGTGGTGTGGAGGGCTTGGCTCAGTAGAGAGTTCTTAGTAAGCTGGAGAGCTTACACGTCTCTGATCAGACCGCTGTATGCGCGGCGAAGATTCGCGGCACGGATAATCTCAAAAAGTCGATGAGCTTTCGATGCTTGCAGACACGTTAAGCAATGCCATGCAGAATGTTCAATGCAGTGATGCGAATTACTGAGCCGCCGAGGCAAGTCGCTCACCGGGCATGGTCGGGACGATGTATCTAGACGTCCAGCCCATACCACTAGATACGAGACGGCAGCATTCGGTAAGACAGAGCCATCTTGGTCATCAACAGTCTGCGGTAAACCTTGAACATGAGACTGAGATGGGCGTGCTTTTATGCGCAATCTCGTCATGCTTATTGCTGGGATCAACGCAGGACGACAACCTTCGATCCATAAGCCGGAGAACTCGTCGCGTCGTCCGTTCTGACGCAGGGCACAATGGAGTATCCTTGCTCGTCACGGCATTTCAGCTCCTGCGAACCACCAGGCGAACTATGCTGTTATGGCTGCCGACATGATGAGGATGCGAAACATGTGTGAAACGTTTGCGATCTCGTATGTATGTAGCACAGTCCTCAGAAGGTCCGCGGTTGGGAGGTCGCTGTGCTATGGCCACTTAAAGGATAGGGTGGTGTTCGCATCAAATGCTCTCAGCGCTTGCTGTGACTGCAGTCAAACCTTGACACGAGAAAAGTCGGTATGGCTGGTCAGTATCATAGCGACCAGGACCCTCCAAGGTATCGCGCGTGCATGACCAGCAAAGAGATCATCGCGATTGATCCAACTCTCTCACTCATGCTACCGCGTGAGAGTGTAATAATGCATCGCGGAGTCTGATAATCACCACTCATCATGAGCATTGTATGAACCAGCATGATGATTCGCTTTAGTACGAGTCTGGTCATGCCCGCTCGTTGTCTTGGCTCCCAAGCCGATGTGCCACAAGAGATTGATAATCATACCTCGCAGGCAATCCTGACATGTCCACCTCGGTGACAAATGTAAGTCAGTCAGTCGTCAGAAGGGTGTCCATACTCCTGTTTCTGCCGGAAGGCGGCAGAGTTTTTGCTTCCCGTGAAGCGACCAGTGACGGCATGACTAAAATTTGTTGAGGCTCACCTTGGCGTGGAAAACGTGGCTTGGAGGACAAGGACTAAATGAAGAGGCAGCGTATTATGTTTGCCTTCGCCAACAAGTTTCGATACGTGGAGCCTGGCAGTAATTTCATGCTGTGAAGATCCAATGCAGTCTAAGGAGAGGGCGGCAGCAGTTTTCTAGAAAGGAGATCAGTCAAGAATAGCATCTCGTGCAGACAGCTGTTGATGCCGAGTCGCAAGCGCCGTCGCAGTCTCATGTCGAGCGTCGTGTTCCAGAAGACAGAAAGGGAGGTGTTGAAGGGGAGGTGCCAGAATTGGAACCTCGAGGTCAAACGTCCATGTCGAGCTTATCCAACTGCCATGTCGATCCACCAGCCACATCCGAGAGACTTCAGCGCCGGCAACGTCGACCGTCTTCTGCAGGGACCTGCAACGGGCGATGGTAAGCTCTCCTTCTCGTGAAATAGGATGAGCGGTGTGTCAAGAGACACGTCGTCGCAACGGTAATGGACCTGGCGTTTTAGTTTTGTTGATCTCCGCCAGTACGAAGTCTGGAAGGAGTCAATGCATGCAAGATGCGGCATTAGCCAAAGGTTGTGTGCATTGCCAATTGCTTTCGCGAATTGGAATGGCTTGCTGCATAGGTCGCACTGCAGGAAGGCGGAGCATCCAATACACCAGGTACTCGGTACATTCTAGTAGGCTAGCAAAAGCTGTGTCGTGCCACAACATCAACCCTCGAGATCTGTAGGCGGATTCGGCGATGATATGGCGTTCCTGGGTGCCAATGCCAATAGTGCTTGTATATTTGTCGGTGGTTCGCTGCTCAGCAAAGCTGCTCATGCATCCGAGCTTGTCCGATGACAGGCGGAAGGAAGTGAGGTGGTTTCAAGGTACAGTACCTGACGGCTCGCTGACTCGTCGAGGCAGCGGCATGCACAATCTGCAGCGCAAACAAGCAACGGCGGCAAGTTCGCTGACACGGATGCTATGCAAATCGCAAGAAGCGATGTAGCTCTTGTTGGCGTCAGCATGTGAGCGGCTGAGGCATGCATTGAGGCAGGCGTGGGGTTGCTCTGAACCTCCTCTTTCCGCATCAAAGCGGGACAAAGTGATCATGTGCTGAGAGCGAAACGAAGCGCGGCTGGAGTGAGAGGGGGTCAAACATTGTTCATTTGACCACCAAGCTAAGATCAATCGCTATCGAAACAGTAAGATGAGGCGCGCATTCCGCTGCAGCTGCCTTGGGTATATCATCCATCCTGGTCCACTTCCGCATTAAGCAAACAGCATGCGCCTCAATGCAATGCAATACAAGAGCGTCAATCAGCATACAGTACATTAGCTAATAGCTACTACAAGCCCATGCATACAATCCAGCCCGGATGATAACGCTTGAAAAGTCCAGATGTAATAGTACATGCCGCCCAGCAGCTCCAGAGAAGGAGTGATATCCGTAACAAGCTGAGGAGATAGGTGTGAAAGATAAGGCCATGTGATGTAATATGACTTGGGTTCGATATTAAGAGTCGCCTCCAGAGGTGGAATGTTTGCAAAGAGTCATGATTGTTGTGGAGTTAAAGGATGTAGATGCTTGCCAGCTCGTGACAAGGGAAGTAGTGGCGACGAAGAACGAAGGTTGTAGGTCCAATGGGAGATGAAAGAGCTGAGCCAGCTCTGCTAGCCAAGTCGATTTCGCGGATGGACCGAGCAAAGATGTTCGCGAGCGCGAGATCCGGCGCGGAGCGAGCTCCCTTGCTGAGATTGTTCGCCATTGCTGGCGTCGGTGATGATGCTTGTAGATACCATCAGACCGAGGTTTGATATCGATCAACCAGTGATATCCAGGCCGTGCCGGTTCCGAGTTCATGAAACGGGAGCCATATTGTCATTGTGTTCTTCAGAGGCAATAACGTCGAGAGTGGTAAGAGCTGCGATGTTGACAGTGCTCTCACTTTGACGGGAGAGGCGGGAGAGGACGAGTTGGTGGTGGGCCTGGGCAAGGTGGGAACGTCGACGCAGGCATTGTTGGTGTTAATGTGGTAGTTCCTAGTTGGCGGCTCTCGTCGATACTGCTGCTCGAGGTGGCAGGTGATGTGTGTGTAGTAGAAGTTCTATCGTGGGAGTAGTCGTACAGGTCGTATAGTCCAAGCTATGTAATAAGTGGTGGGCGATGATCAGAGGGAAGAAATATCACTGTCCGAAGAGAGCGGCAGGAGTGCTTATATGTGCGGGCGAGGACAGAGTCATCCATACGCAAACCATGTCTACGGGTCATTTCCCGTGAGGCAACACTAAGCTACGCACAAGCCGCGCCCATCCTTGAACGGCGGTGAGTCTGTGCCTAACGAAGGCTGCCTGGTAAAAGGAGGAAGAAGCAGTCAAATCGCACCGTAGCCAAGAAAGCTAAATGAAGGTCATCAGCCCTGTCCCGTTCGTGTCCTTTCCGGTCCCGGCTGCGCGACAGGCCAGCTGGGCTGGTTCGCTTCAAGGTCTGCACGAAGGAGTCCATTTGCCTTGTTTCAGCATTTGCCTCGTATACGCCCCGGTCGACGATCCTCTTACGACATGTTTGAGGGCTGCAGTATATGGGGGCAGTCGATATTATCGTGATTGCACACTGCCAAACGCAGAGACAGCACTTCGACGCACCTCTGCCCACACTCTGCGAACTCTCGGACGTAGATGTATGCGCGCGCACAGCGGTGTGGTGGCCAGCTGCCTGCCGTGTGCTGGTACTACTGACGAACGATGGCACGCCACACCACGATCACGGACAGCTACCGGTGCGCGGATTCAGCGCCTCATCGCTTTCCGCTATTTGCCGCGAACGGCTCTACGTATGTACGTAGAATGGCTAGCAAAGCTTCCAAGCTTTCAGGCACTTCAGGCCGGCAGGGGTACGGGGTGGTATGATGATCCATCAAGCTTTTGCATGGGAGAGCTGCGAAACGCTCTGCCTACTGTTTCAGCACGCCACTTTGCTGTCTACAACATGACTGTTTCTCTGCGCAACGTTCCTTCTCAAACATGTACCGAGTGGCAAAGTGCCGCTTGCGGTGGGCGCGGTTCGCTTTCTGCTGCACCGGCCTGTGACACTCTTCATCTCGCTAGAAAAGCGGGAGAAGGCTACTGTTCTTAGACCCAGCAAGCATCGTGGATCCAAGCCCTCGTCTGGTACTGTGTACAGTATCACCAATACGTACTGCCGCGCCCGGTCGTCCCGTCGTCATGAGCGGCTCGCATGCGCGCTCGACATCTTGGACAAGTTCTCCCCCCCCCCTCCCCCGCGGAACCATCCGGCATGGTGATAGCAGCCAGCGGCGATACAGGTACATATGTAGCTAGCAGCTTACGATGCGCTCACGCAATCATGCAATCATGCAACAGGATGCGTGCGCCTCTACTGGCAGGAACAGTACCATGCAGCACTGCTTGTGTGAGTCGCGGGAGATGGCAGAGGCTAGTCAACCACGTGCGAAGATTTGCTCGAAACCCCCAAGTGTGCAAGCTAGAGAGTCATTCCGCACCGTGGGATCAGTGGGATGGCTAAATGGAGTTCCCAGTACCGTTGTTTGGAGAGACGGCGCTGCATTTCTCCCCTTGTTCCTGCGTTACGCGCGCTGAGCAGATAAATGTTTGCTGCAAGAGGGAAGGGACTGTTTGGTCGCGCCAACGCCGATGGCGACTCGGGCGTCTGCAAGCCCAGTTCGTACTGTGCTAGTGATGGCCATGTCGCCATGGTTGCCACACTCCTCGCAGATGGACGGCGGGTACCTGAATGATCGCCCGGGGTGCAGCTCGCAGCGGATTGCCGCTCGATCAGCATGATCTCCCTTTGGGTGTGGTGCTGTGGTTGCTCCCACATGCCGTCTGCTACGGCGGCTTTAAATTGCGTCATGTAATAATGTGTTTCAATGCTACCGCGCCGTTCTGTGAGCAGTATATAATTGCTCGGCCTGCTATGTCACTGCTATCAGCATCGGACATTGCTCTCCTGCAAACGCTATGCGTCATGCATTGACCACCTCAATGAATGTATCTCGAAGCAGTACACCCGGACTTGTGTCGCACGGCGCTACCACCCCAATTCTGGACACTGACGACGCCCTTTGTCTTCTTTGGATGGTCGGCTTCTTCCATCCGAGCAGGCGTCCACATCGAGGCTGCTCGTGCTTGGCTCCATACGCGCCATCTTGCTATATCGTTACCGGACGCATGGGTCACTGGGCCAGGAACATGCTGACGCCTCTATCCTGTTCCTGGCAACTCTCCACTGATAGCCAAGCAGCCTGCTATCCTAGCGCGGACATGCGGCTGTCAGGCTTGCGAGCGGACGAATCGAACGGTTGCACGAGCTGTTCCATTCACCCCGAACCGTGTCGTTACATACACGTGGCCTGTGGCACGCCGACCAACTCTCTCAACGAGCCGCTAAGCGCTGTTGTATCCAAAGAGACTCGGTGTGTTACATGTCTTGAAAGTCAGTTGACATGTCGAACAGAGTTCTATAGTTGGGCAACGACATCCGAATCAACCTACCTGTTCCGCGGGGTCGCTTTCATTACAGCGATGCCGGCCATGACTCCAATGATGCCCTGTCAGAGAAAATTATTCCTACAAGTATCTGCCAGGTACGAAAGTCACGTGGGATGGATGATGTGCTTGACTACCGTACGTAGGTTCCAAACGGCACACCTGTCTTTTCCAGTGGCTCCTCATCTTTGGCTACCGACGATACCAAGATCCACTGCTCAGATACGTTTTGCAAGCTTGCAAGCAAGATCGAAGTCTGATCGAGGTTCATCGCATCGAAGCGGGAAGTACCTCGAAAATGCATGCCCCCGCCGCTTCCACAAGTCGCTATCCCCACCTGCGACACAAGCAGAGCTCACCTTTCCTGACACTGCGATAGGGTGGAAGCGACATGCTACACCCGTACCAACGTGAAGATGTTGTCAAGAAACGGTGTGGCTGCCATCGGGAGATCTCGATGGCGACCAGCAGGACGCCAAACTCAGCCCCTCCATGTGTTCATTGAGTGGAGCATCCACGGTACACCAACGTTACTTCTCGGCGACCATTATCAGAAGCTTGCCATTGATCGTTCAATCTGCCAGGACGTAGCTCGATCCTGGCGACAGCTCCTGCGGTGACACCCTCCTTGTCCAGGAGGCAGCATTGGATGCCTCGCGTTAGCTTCGGACACTGGACGACTGTTCACTACGCTAGCTGTGTGAACAGAACAGAGCATTCAATTACTGCTTTCGTGATGCTCCGGCTTGTGGCTGGAGGAGACCCAGATTAAGCGAAGTGCGGAGAAAGCGAAGAAAGCGAAGTGGCGTGCTACAAACATCGTTTGACGTGTGAGTACAGATGTTGCTGTACCTTACAGAAGCTATGTGTGTAGGGCTACTGGTTGGCACGACCGGACATCGACCTCAATCATTTACGGCTTTCTTTCTCTGGCATCTGCTACACATCACACTAGTCTGACCACTGACCATTACCGGCAAGGGACGCGACGACAAACCATCGTGACGTCAGTCAACATCTCCTGAGCTTGTCGGCACCCAAGAGCAAACAACGTTCCACTCCAAGCTTGTTCCATGACGGGCTCTCTGTCATATGGTAAAGCATATCACAAGTAGCCAAGGCTATCCCCGCATACGTATGACCTTCCACACTACGTCTCAGTCGCGAAAGCATATCATGGTATATGAGCCGGCCAGCCGACTATTAACGCACGTAGGCAAGATCGATAAAGCATCAGTTGACGGATGCATCTACATAACACACTTCGGGCCTCTGACCGATGGCGGGGCCTGCTTACAGCCCAGCTACTAGCAGCGTGGCAGCGGCTTCTGTCAGGAATGACCTGGACAGCTCAGTCAGTGAGGAATTGGTTTCGGTCACGTCAGCACTTTGTCACAACACACGCCAAATGCCGCGCCGGCGTAGGTTGATGTAATTTATCGATTTATCCCCATGCGATTGAACCGGGGAAGAAGAACAAATGCGAGCCTCGCGGAACCACAATGATCATGTAACTGACATGACCAACCGAGCCCCGCTGCGACAGCAGTCGTCCTCCTCCTCAAGCACGTTTTCCTCTCTCTCTCTCTCTCTCTCTCTCCTGCACACCACCCTCCTTCTGTTTTCTTCTCCCCCTTCCCGCATCGCATGCACCTTGATCGCTCGTCCTTCCCTCCGTCCATAACGCCACATATGTCCCACTCTTGTTGGCATCAGCTCTTGCAGTACGGTATAACTCGCTGACATCGCAAAGCCGTCATGTCTATCGTTACCAGGTCCGCAGAACCTCACGATAAGCGGCCGAGGCCACGAGACTGACTTCTCGTGGGTGAGTAGGTCTCCCTATACCACGTCGCGGAGTTCAGCTGGGAGATGCGTAGACCGGAATGTGACGTCCTGTTCCAACCCACCCACGCAGTCTACCAACCCCATGGGTCTTATGATGCGGCAGCCCTCTTCACTGATCTCTTGGGTGTTCTTTGACCGGTACGCTCCATGATGGAGATCACACACAAACAATATGCTCAACAGAGCACTTGCCGTAGTCCGGGAGCATATCGGGACAATACCAGCCTAGCGTGTTTCAGGCCCGGGAATTCGACGATGGTCGAAGATGTTGGACGATGTTGAATTCATCATGGCATCAACGTTGCTACATACCATCATATTCTCGCCAACTGTGGATTGGCCATTTCCGACTGTACAAGCCCAATCAGCGCTGCATGCACATATGGCGCATCCCAATGCTCATACGTCACTTCGACTTCTCGCGTGACAGTGATACCGTCCTCCTCGGGCTGTATGATTGCATTTAGGCTTGATATACTGCTGCTCTGGGCAGTATGCGTATGCACATTGACCTTGGATTTGTTCTTCGAGGAGAGGACACTACCCAAGGGAACAGGGGACCGCCATGTTGGTGGTTGAGAAGGCAGATACGCACTTGTTGCAGGTCTTCTGTTCCAGCGGGATAGAGGTCGCAGTAATGGGATGGAAGCTGTGACGATCACGACGTTGAGTTCGACTGAGACCCAGATCACGTAGAAGCACAGGTTGTGGGTGTAGTCGGCGACTTCTGAGAGGATTTTGGCTTCGTAGGTCTTGACTATAGATGCGACCATCGCACTTTGTTATCAGTCAGCTTTGAAAACTCGACATCTGTTGGAAGGGGAGACTTACAGTACACTCAAGCAGAGCAGGAACCATAGCGTGACTTTGCTTTTTCTGGACAATTTGGCGTGCTGAATCAATATGGCGGGCAGGATGGCCAGGAAGGAGTCCGTCAGGGTGTTGAAGGCACCCATAAAGTACTGATAGTTGGTCTGTATTGAAGGATCCCAGCAGTACTCTAAATAGTGGAACTGTTCGCTCAGGTGCCAGAAGATATCCAGGTTAGTGCCACATTGCACATAAAAGATTATTATGCCGACCACGTTAACCACGACTTGAAGGGCTATGAAGACATATAACGGCCAATTCGACACTTGCAAGTCAGTCTTGGTAAGATACAGCACCGTGCAGCAGAAGGATATTCGAGCCAGAGTTGGAGCCAGCCAGCCAAACAGAAGTGATATCGCGCCGAATTTCATGGTCTGCTCTATCTCGGGAATATCCAGATAGATGATATGCCTCCCAAAGCCGTGCAATATCGCTATACTGACGATGATGGCATGAACCAAGCCGATGAGGGCTGCTGCAGCCATGAGCGCATCATCGGCGTATAGACGGTGCGCATTCTGCCATTTCGCAACCAGTCGAAGCACGGTAACCAGAAGTGATATGCAGAGCAGGATCCAAACGACTCGCAGCAGTAGTGGGCCTCGGTCGTTGTCGGGCGCGGAAGCAAGTTGAGCGAAGATTTCAGCGAGGTTCTCAGTCGATACGGCTACCATCTCGAAAGCCTATGTTCAGTAGATGGTGTCGTGTCTGCCGCTTCCCACATGCCGTGGAGGCGGAAGCGGTGTATTTCAGATTGTCGCCTTGCCAGCCGTATTGCTCACATGTCGTCCACAATGTGAAGAGACAGTTCGAGCGTCAAGTCAGGTTTCAGGCTCCAGAAATTTCGTAGACGAGGAGAGAAGAACTCCCATGGACGTGCACGAGAGTGGTGCAACAGCACTAAACAATTTACGTTTGTAACCGTCCACTGACAGCTCTTGGTTTGGACAGAATTCCTTGTTAGGGGCTTGCGGAGACGGTGGCAAGGCTATGACCCTGGCCTAGCGTCTGACGGCAGATTGGGGGAAATGGGGACTTGAGAGGTTGGTGACGAAGACGCGAGCGGCGGCGCTTGGTCCTCCAGAGCGTGCGCATATTGCGCTAATGCAATTACTGGTGAAGGAAGAGGCGCGATCGGAGGACGAGCTCGCCTAGGGGGTATGGCAGGAGGCCTGTAGATGATGTGCAGTGGAATATCCTGTCTGGGAAGCGATACCTGATCGGCAACGCAGGAGCATCTGCATCCCCCTCTTGCAAGTGCGATATGTCGAAGATGCATGTCGTCCATCTCTCTAGTCTGGTGCAAATGCTTCGGCTCCATGTATCCGTGCCATTTTGGCAATATCGCCGGGTCGACAGGGTACCCCTGGGTCGATCTCTGCGTACTGTGGCATCGCTTGGCGTACATATACCTTTTCGAGCGACGACGAAGGCATACCGATCAGGGATGTTATCATTTGCTATGCGTGGTGGCAGCCAATATGTTCACCAGTAATGCATGGTTGTAGAACATTGTGACCAGTAGCGGTGATAATGTGCACATAGAAGCTGCTGTGGCGGCCTTGATTATCTTTGCTTTGCCATAGTCAGTGTTGATCGGAAGAGCTGATGACATTCTTGGTGGAAGTGTGTATGGCTTCTTAGTAGCGATCTCTATCGTTTTCGACCATCTGCCTTTCGTGCCCGTAGCTTTCTTCTTCATCCCTCACTCGATGGAAACCAGTGGGACTCGTCCTGCCGTTCCCAACTGTCAAAGGCATGTATGGCTCGTCGCACTGCCGATCGAGCAAGCTTGGGTAGTATCTCCTCCAGTTGAAATAGGCAACGGTCATGCCCAGCACTGAACCACTCACGACATCGAAAACATCGTGTCTGTAGTCCTCGAGCCTTGATATTGCTATCAGGGCTGCCCCTACCAGTGGCGCAAGACACACAAGCACAACGGCAAGATTTGCTCGTGGCCGTAGTACGTGTGTCTGACTAGCCAACACCAAAGCGAGCCAGCCCAATCCCGCAAAAGCGAAACTGCTGTGCCCACTGGGATAGCTTCGCCAGCCATCGTGCAGGATGTGGTGTCTTGTCTCTGTGCATATGTCTACTGTAACCATCTCGTTGAACGGCGCTTCGAGATCAGGCTTGCAGCGTGCGATCAAGTCGGGTCGTGGCCTGCCGATGGCATCTTTGAATAGGTCGGTGAGGAAAGTCGTGGTGATGATTGCGATGACCAGGCCAAGCAGGGTGACATGTATCTTATTCGCATTGGGCCGCACCATCAGCGTCCAGGCAACCAGCGCCGCCAGAGGAAGTGCGCCGGCGTAGACGAAGAGCCATACTGTGAGATGTCGTCAGCGGTGTCCTTCCATGTCCTTCTTGACATGGTCTGCATACCGACGGGCACTCTCTCGACCTCTGCATGCGGATGCTGTATCCTCGGATCGTCCAGACGAAACTGCGAATGAAAGGGCTGGCCGAACAACTTCAGCAAAATGTATCCCGTCAGCAGAACAGCCAGGCCGAGATAATCAGCCGCGTGTGTCCTGCGCGAGAAGCGCTGGAAGGCTTCGTACAGGCCTCCCTCATTGTTTCCACCGACCGCAGGCTTGGCTTTGACTTTGACTTGGCGGCCATTGCGCAGACTGTTGTTCTCGCTGCTGGGCATCATCTGCGAAATACATGCCGGAGCGGAGGCAAGGAGGGTGGTGTCGCTGTTGGGGCCAAGTGCGGGTGCAGGTGGTGGTGCAGGTGCAGGTGGTGGTGCAGGTGCAGGTGGTGGTGCAGGTGCAGGTGGTGGTGCAGGTGCAGGTGGTGGTGCAGGTGCAGGTGGTGGTGCAGGTGCAGGTGCAGGTGGTGGTTACAACTTACACGGCATGTACAGCCAAGGATCTCACTGCACGGTGACAAACCTAAAAACGCGCCTTACGATACGTAAGGTACAGTAGGAGGTACATAACGACCATGAGTAAAGCACTATTTGCTATGGCCTGAGGACAGACCCAACTCTCTGCGTGCTATTGATATCTGTCTCACTGCTGAAGCGAGATTCCTTTGAACTGTTTCGTTATCCCCGTTATGGCCTCCTCTACCGGCAATCTCTCCATCGAACTGGCTCCAAAGAACCCGTGAATGCCGCTGACCTTCCCCAGCACATATTCAGCATCGTGTGGCTTCGCGATGGGGCCGCCGTGGCATAGCACGATGATGTCGTTGTTGATCTTGGTCGCGGCATCGCGTATCTCCTGGATCTCCTTCACACACTCGTCAAGACTCTTCCCGCTCCTTGCTCCTATCGAACCAGAAGACGTCAAGCCCATATGTGCAACAATCACATCCGCGCCCGCCTGAGCCATTTTGGTTGCATCATCGGGATTGAAGACATATGGTGTCGTGAGCATATCTAGCTCATGCGCACTTCGAATCGCGTCCACCTCCAGATCGTATCCCATGCCCGTCTCTTCCAGATTTGCTCGGAATGTGCCGTCGATCAGACCAACAGTGGGGAAGTTCTGAACGCCTGCAAATCCCAAGTCCTTCAACTGCCTCAAGAAACGCGGCATGTCCTTGAACGGGTCTGTGCCGCAGACGCCAGCGATCACAGGAGTATGCTTGACCACAGGAATCACTTCTTTCGCCATATCGACAACCACATCATTGGCGTTTGAGTACGGCATCAGGCCCGCTAGAGAACCACGACCGGCCATGCGGAAGCGGCCACTATTGTAGATGATGATCAGGTCGCCACCTCCGTCCTCGATGAACTTGGCGGAGAGACCGATTCCTGGGAGGTGGTCAATGGCCGGCCACTCCTCTGTGGTATCGAGCATCACGCACCCGCTCCTGCACCGACTATAGGCTTGCCATCTCGTGTCTGCTTCCGGAAAGCCTCGAGGATCTGCTTTCGATCCGTTGGGGGTGACATTTCTGTATCTCCTCCCTTCACGAGGGCTTTCTAAACTGTTTTCGACGCTTCTTCCGCTCTAGATACTGGCGGCGGACAGATCCCTGGCAATGACGAGTGACGTTCTTCTTCCCGTCCGCACAATTCCACTCGTGTTGAAGGCAACACGAGTGGAATTCCAGCAGCATGACGCAACTGGCTGCAGAACCCTGTCCCTCCCTCCCTCCCTCCTCAAATGTACGTGGAGCTTTAATGCACACGATTTTGTGCATCACAGCACAATACGCGACAATCGAAAGCAGACTGGCTGGTCGCTAGCAGTCGTGACAATGCCTCATATCGTCCTGCTAGGTACTTGCGATGTGAGACCCCGCCAATGGTCCTGACTCCTGTTACGACTGGCGCACTAACACGGCCGACGCAGTCCAAACTGGAAGAACTTCTATATCTTCGCTCCGAAATACTGGAGAATGGCAGTGTAGATACTCGTGTAACGCTGGTCGACGTTGGCAGGTCTCCCACCGAAAACGGTGCAATCACTGTGGCGCAGGAGACGTTGACGTCTGCATACGCGCCATCGCAATTGCAGAACGTCGCCGAACTGCCTCGTGGAGATGTGATCAAATACATGATCGCGTGCGGTCAGAACTGGCTTCATGAAGCCTTTCGCGCCGGCATAGAGGACTCATCTCGCGCACTCCATGGCATCATCAGCGCAGGCGGCACTGGCGGAACGTCGCTTGCGTCTGGAATCATCAGAGATGTCTTGCCTATTGGCTTTCCCAAACTCATTGTGAGCACGGCCGCGTCCGGAGACACTGGACCAATTGTAGAAGAGACTGATCTATCCTTGATGCACTCTGTTGTTGACATTGCAGGGAACAATTCTCTGCTGAGAAGGATCCTGTCCAACGCAGCGGCTGCGATCACTGGAATGGCCTCGGCATACGAGAGATCTCAGGCTCATGCCCCAAGAAGCGACCAACAGAAGAAGCGAGTTGGTGTGACAATGTTTGGAGTCACGACTCCGTGCGTTGACAGAGTTCGACATCATCTCGAATCAATCTACGATGTGGAGATATTCGTCTTTCATTGCACCGGGCACGGTGGCAAAGCCATGGAGCGACTAGTGGAGCAAGGCAACCTGGATGCTGTCCTCGACATCACAACGACCGAGATCTGCGACTTCCTGTGCGGTGGCGTGATGAGTGCGGGTGAGCATCGTCTTGAAGCAGCGCTCAAAGCAGGCATCCCTTACATCGTCAGCCTAGGGGCGACCGACATGGTGAACTTTGGCCCGAAACAAACAGTTCCGCAAAAGTACCAGAATCGCAAGCTCTTCGAGCACAATCCGACTGTGACTTTGATGCGCACCTCGCCGGAGGAGTGTCAGCAGATTGGGCAGTTCATCGTTGATAAGCTTACAAACTTCGCGAAGGATAAGAGCAAAATCCAGGTCGTCCTGCCAAAAGGTGGTGTCAGTATGATAGCAACACCTGCTGCGCCATTCTATGATCCCGAAGCAGACGAGGCCATCTTTTCTGCTGTTGCCCACGGCCTGCATGGTTCCGGTATCTCTCTGATCGAAGACGATCGGGCTATAAATGACGAAGGCTTTGCAACAGACATTGCGGAAAGACTGGCTAAGTTCATGGAATTGCCACGCTGAGCGCGCCACATCGCTTCCAAGTACAGCACCAAGGCCCCTTCCCTGTATATGCTGCAGCGCGTCGCGGCTGATCAGTGTCATCTCAATCAACATTTGGGCCCCCCAATATTTAGCTCCCTGGAGGGTGCCCCTATGCGCAAAGTCCCTTTTCTCTTCCCTGTCGTCGCCTTCCAAGCCTTTGCGCCTATCCCAACGTCTGGATACCCAATCCATACCACTCAATCGTCCTTCGCGCTACTCGACCTAGAGAAGATACGCTTCAGAATTCTGCCACTCAAGTTGCTACTAGTCCTGTTCCTCTTCTGTTCACTGTTCTCCACTTCCTTCGAATCGCCACTGCTCGACGCAGCAACGCTGTCTTGGCTGCTCTGCTCCTGACTCGGGCGAGGAGTGATGAATCCACTATCGCGTCGTGCTAGCGGCGACATGAGGGGAGGTAACATGGCAAGCAGCTCTTCCTTGGCGACGCTCAAGCCAGGACCCAGCATTGCTTCGGGCAAGGCGAAATCGTGGAGCACTTCACGCTGGGAGAGTCGCTTGTTGCCACCGGCTGAAACGTAGCGCTGCTTCACTGCTGGACGTGGAGCAATGAAGTCAGGCAGTGGGAGTTTGGATGGCTCGGTGCGCTCATCGGATCTCAAGGCAGCGGTAGAGACTTGCTGCCGCAGCGATGAGGATGGGATTTCCGAGGAGTGGCCGATTGGATCAAGCTTTTCGTCGTTGAAGCTGGGCTCCTTGCGCAGTGGTGCGACTTGTGGAGTCTTGATGTGAGAGGTGTCCCACTCATCGAGCGCGTTCTCTGGCTCTCGTCGAGGTTCTGTTCGTGCTGGGACGACTGGGAAGCTCTGAGTAATGTTCTTGCCCGTTGACCTCGAGAGTGAAGGAAACGAGTCGTCAGGGAGATGACGCGAGTACAACTCCTGGATGGTTCCACTTGCTAGCACAGATGGTGACGTTTCCGGCGGGCTCGGGCCAAAGGATCCGTATGGTGACGAGGGATTGGTAGTATCAGAGTCCGCGCGAGGCACTGGCTTCCGAGCTGGTGTGCTTCCTTCAGTAGAGAACTTTGGGTATCTGCCCGGCGAACTGTTTCCGTAGAAGTCGAGAGGATACGTCTCCTTACGCGATGATGGAGTGCTCGACAGCGAAGGTCTGCTTGGAACGTACGCCAGGTCGCTATTCTCTGTACCCCTCCGACGCCTGTGCTGGCGAAGCACTGCTGCGTCCATCACCCTAGTGACTTGTTGCGCTGTGTGAACCGCCTGCATTACCTGCGGGTCGTTGGCAGCCACGCGCATGTTCGCCATATCGTTGGTGATCGCACTGAAGTAATCTCGCCTCGCAGCTCGGTCGTGCTGGGAAGAATGTTCAGGTTGTTGAGCGCCATCACCGAGGTCGTGCTGGCGGGAGGCCGGGTTGCGACCTCTCTCAGGTATTTGCTTGCAAGCACATGATGATACTTCGAATTGGCAGACCATGCGACACCGACAGCCTCCTGGGCAGCTGCAGTCATGATCACTTGAAGAGGCTTCTTCTGGCTGCCGGACGCCCATGCTGAGCTCGACGTTCAGCTCCTCTCGACACGCTTGGCGAACCTTCGGGATATGTTGTTGCCAGAGCACGTCGGTGATTTCAGCCAGGCTTAGTGTAGTGGGATCGATGATGCCTTCCGTGTTCTCCAATATGTAGGCCGCCTGCTTGAGATCCAATTTGCTCCACTTCTCCTCGAATGTCTGCACTTCTGTGTCATCCAGATCCCGGCGCCAATTTTGGAAATAGTTATGTTTGCGAACAGCATGTTCGAGAGTGCCGAGGAGTCGCGCGTCCATGAGATGAAACCACATCTCCTCCAGCTGAGCCGCCAGGCTTAAGATGGTGAACGGTTTGTCGATGTCCCTGCCATTCCAACCAAACATGTGAAGAATTGCTTTGCCACCATCAAGCTTCGAGTCGAAGTTGCGCTCGATATCCTCGTAGATGTAGCGGATCTCCAATGCGACAGCCAGCCAGAGACTCTGCCATTGTGGAAGCGAAAGTTTGTCCATTGTACTGAGCGACGGGTCCAATGTTTGCTGGGCATCAGGCGCCTCTGTACCGTGCATTGCACACAAGAACAAAGACAATGCGTATTCGTCGTCGCGCAGCTTCTTGTGTCAGCCCTGTCACCGGTTGCGGATGGCGACAGTTCACTTACTCTGGATGCATACCGGAGCGAGAGTTTCTCGTGGTTGTAGATAGCGGCGGCAGTCCGGCGCAGGTCGCGCTCAATCTTCACCATGTCGAACGGATGTACAATGCCCTCGCCTACCGCCCGCCAGGCCGCTGATGGGGGTTTAGAGGGGAGACCTACCAAGACGTGTGGTACAGATTGCATATCTGCGACTGTGTGTGCTCTCATGATTTGTTGCGGTCGTGGTGGTGGTTGCGACATCTTGTGCGGTGGTATCGAGTCCCGTTGGCGATGTATTGGGTACAGTTGTCAGCGAGAGTGGAGGTGAAGTTACTGGTGTCCAAGTGAAGTTGCACTCGCTCACATGACCATCACTTTGTGCTGAATTCAAGTGCCCCTGATTGGCTACTCACCAGAGCTGCAGCATCACAACCGTTGGCATTCACCAGCCACCCGACATGCTCAGGGAAGGCTCTTCAAGCAGGGGAGTTGAAATCGCATTCGACTGTCTGGGTGCCCCAGGTCCGATTATGGTGCATCGCCCGGTCCGTGCGCATGGAAGTCAGGTGCATGTGATAGTGTTCGAGCTTCACCTGTTCACGAATCTGCTGCAGCTTGGCTTCTCAGATGGATCGGCCCAAGTACTCAATCGCGGTCAACGGCGAAGTCAGACGTCATCTAGATGCATCCAGCTCGAGTCCTGCTCTTCGCGTCCAGGTCATCGGAGGTTCAAGGACAGGGGGAAGGGCTGAGAGGATAGCATATTATTGATACATCTACATCTCTCTACCACATACAAACATGACATCCACATCTCCGACCCCATCACCATATCTAATACAAATGCGTAACAGCAATTCCCCCAAACAAACGATCTATGCGCGACATTGTTTACAGACCATTGTGTTCTTTCAAGGTCTTGGGTATCGGTCGTCCTAAGTCCTCCCTCCTTAAATGCGCCTCATACGCCGCGCTTGAAAATCAAAAAATGCGTAGTTCTGTTCCTTTCTTGTTTGTGCTCTTGTAGGGCCCGTGACAATCAGCCTTTGAGGTTGAACGAGAACTCGCTGGCATTGGCGCTCGTGACATGCGACTCTTGCCGGCGAGGTCCAGAACTTCTTCCGGGAAATGGACTTGCAGCAATGCTGCTGGCACCCCTACTCGCTGGACGATGGAAATAATCTTGATTCTTGCCTCCGGCACCACGTTCGCTCTGCGCGTCGTATGGATTGAGATTCTTACGCTCTCTCGAATGCGAACCACGCCACTCTTTGCCTCCTATATTGCTGGAGACTGGCGGCGCTTGCCTAAAGCGCCTGCCAGATGAAGTGCCGGGAAGCGAGCCTTCGTCGTCGACGAGGACAATCATCCATACTCCAACAGCGCCAGAATGTCCCAGCAACGGTGTGCAGTGGATCCAGCGTGGTCGACCTTCACCTGCACCGTCTTCGTCTGGACGGGTGAGCCACCTAATCTTAGCCGTCACGCCACGTCCCTCGGCTAAAGCAGCTCCCAGATCTGCCCGGACTCGGCTACTACCACCAATGCGGTTGAGGAATGGCGACTGGAGAATGCCGGGCACTCTAAGCGAAGGCGATGTAAACAGGATGCGAAGAGACGGCGCTGGTCTGATGAGCAAGTACTGTGCGCAAAGTCAATTGCCGAAGTCTTGTGATAACAGTACCTTGAACTTACGTGTTGGTAGACGCCCCCCAGCTTGCCGTTCAGCTTTTCTTTCAAGATTGAAGGAACATCAGACATGCTCGTCGCCTCCTTGTCGATAAGATCCTGGCTCGGATCTTGAAGCATTAGCCTTGGTCGGCCACCAGCCAGACTCTCGCGATCACTGTCGTCGACGTAATCCTTGTGCATACGTCCACCATACTTGCGCACTGTCTCAAGCTCCGCGCCATTGAACATCTCGCTGAGATCTTGGAATTCGTCTTTGTGATTGACCTCGGATCCGTCTTCTGCTTGTTCTTGCGCCTCTTGCTCTTTCTCCAGCAAGCGTACGAGGCCTTCCATCTCATTGCAGTCCTTGATGAGACCAGAAACATCCACCTGAGCTCCTATAAAGTATCTTATGTTTCCACGACTGTCCATTAGAGGAGCTGTCATGAGTAGGTTCATGAAAGGAGAGCCATCGCGGCGATAATTGACAAAGACTTCGGTATGTTCTCTGCCTTGAGAGCACGCGATCGCCATACGTCGTACAGAATGCGGGCTAGACCGTGGACCTTGCAAGAAGCGGCAGTTGCGGCCGATGATGTAGTTCATCCCGTACTGCGTCGTTCGGGTGAATTCTTCGGAAGCGAAAACGATCGGATTGTCAGTCCTGCTAGGATCTGTCAAGCAGAACACTTCCGCCAGCCCTTCACTTGCTTCACGCAGATGCGGTGCGAGTGTGCCCGTGATACGTCTTTCGATGCTGACACTCACGACTTGTATCCAGATGTGCGCGATATAAGCAGGTAAGTCCTCCTGCACCAAAACATCGAAAGCACGATTAGCCTTCTCTTCCAGTACGGAGTTCACAGTGGGCTTCGCAACTTCGTCCGTAAAGGCTTGGCCTTTGATGGGTTCCAAGGCCTCTGCGATTGCATTGGCGTACCCAATGGCACGCAAAGCTTTCAGTGCATCCAGATAGTAGATTAAAATCGGTATACTCTTCGGCCGGTGAGAGTTCAGGAAGCCGGTGAACTTCAGCAGAAGCTTAGGGTCCTCGAAGATGGCTCTGAGATGCTCTGCACTGAACAGCTGCTCCGACCTTTGTTCGAGCGCATACATTCCAGTGGCCTCACTTTCCGAAGCTGGGCCGACCAGATCCCATGACCGCGGATCGTCTTCGAGAACAGGCTCCAAGTACTGCGCATCACTGTTATCTGGTCCCTTTGTCTGCAGAGGCGGCAGTGTATGTGTCGACGTTGCAGACGTTGCCTGTGAGAAGACCGAACCTCCACTACTCCTAGCAGCCGGATCGTACCTCGACCCGGGGTCGTATTCATCAGAAGTATCGGATGGCGCGTCTTGCTGATGCGAATCCCTAGGTATCGGCGACTTCGAGATCGACGGTATTGGCTCTAGTGGCTGCTGGGGAGCTGAACGTTGTTTCCTACTGCTGCTGCTAAAAAAAGTCAGCCCGAGTCTACAGCGCGCGCGTCACTAATCTCCCTGGAATGATGTGCAGCCATACCTGGTTCTGGTAGGGATATTAATCCCGGCCTTAGAGTACTCTGATCGAACGTCAGCTGAAGCTGAAGATACGGGCTGGCCGGTTCCGTCGTCCATACCAGAGCAATCTGGCGAATCAGGTGGGTGATCTGCATCAGGTCTGTAGATACTCTTAGTACGCGGGATTGTGCAATTGGAGGGAGTGGGTGCATGCCGTGCGTTGTACTTTCTATGGAAGTCCTCGCTCTCATACTCGTTCATCGCATCGCGCGACACGGCAGCGGGCACGTGAATGGCTGTGTCGACGCTGTTGACTTTGCTGCGATTGCGACTCTGGTCGCGACTGCCCGGCGCGCTGTTCTGCGAGTGTCTCGGTGACATTGCGTTTTCCTTGTCCAGAGCGCGCAACTCGCGACGTCCATTGGCGGACTGGTGGGGATACTGTTGGCCATATTCGTAAGCTGAACTGAATGCCTTGAAGTGCAGCTCCTTGCCCATGACACGCATTGGATGGACGATATTTAGTGCGAATAGTGGTGAGGGGATATGCAGGTACAAATTGGAAATCAACGACGAGGACGGTCGGCAGCAAAGGCAGCCAGACCCTGAAGCTGGTACCGTCAAGTGGGAGGCTATCGAGCGTCCGGTTGCAATGACGCCGAGGCGGCCGGATGACGAAAAGCGTGTGCGGCTGGTCCCAGAACGATGGTATAAACAATTCCGAGTATCAGGTTGAGTGCTGTCATATATGTGAGACAAGGACGTACCAGTCGGTATACGGGCGCCATGACCGAGTCAGATTCGCAACGACCTGGTCGTTTCAGCGAGACTCGTTGCACCAGTGCAGTGACTCCCCCGGACAGAGCAATGCCAATGCCAGAATCGCGCTTGACGGAAGCGCTGTTCTGCCGTGACATCGAGTTCGTCGAGGCCAGTATCAAAGGCTGCGGGAGCACCTGATGCGTCACCGAGGAACGCGGCGACATTCAAACATTGGGTGCGAGGGCGACGGTCGTGCGATCGAAAGCATGTGGTGTCTGGATCGTGGCAGCGGAGAGAGGGAAGCAACAAGCAGCCGCAAGTCAGGCTCGCAAGTGTACCAGCTGCGGCCAGAGTCGAAACGCGGGAAAAGTCTCGACAGATGCGCGTGCGCGAACGAGCTCCATCGTTGCTGTTTATACCAGTCGCACCGACGTACTTGCCGCAGTTCAATCACATCGTCGACGCCGTCAATCAGTGCCATGCCATGCACGGCTCACGGGCGATCGCCATCGACCCATAAAAAGATGTGTCTACACAGTCTAGGAAGTGTAATGACTGCGCCGACCAACCGCATTGCAATCCGCAGGCACAGCTAAGGAATATCAGGGAGCTTGGCTCGGAACCTTTGCTCTTCCAACTTATCCCACCGTGCAGTGGCTTCGGCCGTCCTGCATGCACGTTGCTGGCGTGCCGACCAAAGGACGGGCATCTGCTGTTCGGAGGCCTCATCACAAGCCCCGTCACGACTCGGTGTCGCAACGTCTGAGTCCTGGCAAGCTCGCTTTCCTCGTCATCTGCCGTAGCCCGTTCGTAAGGCCGCCATCCGCAATAATGAACCACTCAAATTTCAGCTTGGTGAGAGGTTGCTTCTCCACCGACGCCCCAAGAACTCATGGCGACCCCCGTGACCCTGGCGTTTGCCAAAGCTAACAACTTGCAGTGGATCGATCCTTTCGAGCCTGGGCTGTTGACCTATTGTCAACTCAAATTTGTCTTATGGCGTTGACAGCGGCACGTAACAAACCTAGATTGGGATTCGCGAAGGTCAACAGCACATCGTTCCGTATCTTGAAGTACTTGTGGCATAATCGCCTAATAGAATACAGAACAGAACTTTCAGTTGTGCTTTTCGCTCCCCACAAACAAGGGGCATGCAGGTGCAAGGGACCGCTGCATCTGATCACAACCCGACGGCAGATCTACCGTAATTCCGTAGGACCAGGGTCATGAATCAGCTCAAGGATCCGTGCCATCGCGCATGCGATGCTCGACGTTAGTCCGAATTGGTAGTATGCCGCTGGCGTATAAGCCTCGTATCATAAATGACAATACGGGCAGCCGTTGGTTCCTTGGGCTGCAAAGTACAAACCCCCACGCGCTGTGGCATCAAACATGAAACACAGGCTTGGAGCATAATCAATCACAACAGAATCACAACAGCATTTTCGGTGACGAGATCCGTATTCTCATAGTTTGCACGAACCCAGATATGCCTTCTCGGTCAGCAGGGTTCTCAGCTTGAAGCTCGCCACATCTCTACAACGGGTGGTACCGTACAACGTGTACATTCATACCATCTATGGTAAGGTATATATACATTAATCATCCTAGCTGCTGACTGGCAGCAACGGTTGTCGTTCATCTTGCGCATCTTGTCTCCCATTCTTAGTAGAGTCGTCTTCTATGGGACCAAATAGCACAAAGTGCTGCAAGATGAAGATGGCATCGAATATAAGTGATATGTTCGCCAGGCCAAACTTCAGCGGATTGCCTGTCAACCCGGACCAGTCACTCTGCAAGCTACTGTCAATGACAAGTTGCAGCAAGCTTCCAATGCCACCAGTGAAGTCCAACAATTGCTGCGCGATAGACCAGCCAACCGTGGATCTACGTCGAAAGTTCGCAATGACCTGCGGAATATACTTGAAGATAGTCATCACTAATTTGATATACTCCGTGCAGTAGACCTGCATGCGGTCAGCATAAACTTCTGAAGCCCTTGGTTACGCAGCAGATGCCGGCATTGCATATCCGGGGACACAGCTGCGTCCCTATCTGAATATCTGGTACGAACGCTTGTCCCGAACGCTGCAAGAGCGCCACGCATGTTCAAGGATATTCGATGTTGGTAGGAAAGCCACTCACCACATCGATCCAAGCCCATCCTGTACCATTCGTGGGATCGCCTTTCACGGTAACAATGGCAACAGATATGGCAAGCGCTAGAGTGCTGCCCCAAATGAGGCCCAGCGTGACCCTGTTAGCACTGCGCTGTACACCTTCCGTATGCCTCCAGCTCCAAAGTCGCGGCCAGAACTGCGAGTATGTGACAACACTCATGGAGAATCCGATCAAACCAAATGCAAGATCATTCACGCGATTCGTAGGCTCGGGTGATACTGGATGCCGTGCTGCGTACTGCTCACGTATGAGTGGCGAAAACAAGAATGCGGCCGTGCTGAAAGTGTAACATCCGAAGCCGAACACGTTCAGAAGAGGGAAGTCTGGCATCAGTCCTTGCGTGGTCCGGCGTTGCATGTTCAACAGAGCTTGTGGAAAGAAGGATATCGTCCATGCTAGGAAGTAGATCCAGCCTAGCAGCCTACAGTGTATCAGTGGTTGCTGTTTCTGTTTCCACACATGCTCCGAAACTCATACCATGATAGAGCTACCGCCGCTTGCCTACCGTCCATGCTGGGTCCTTGTGTTGTTGTGATTGCAGCCTTCACCACGAACCAGCCTTGATGTCAGACTTGGGGAGGCTCAAAGCCACACTCGCGACAGCTGGAAGTAAGGCTCTAGCATCATATCGCTCAAGATATGCGGACAGCGGTCAAGCGACTGCCATCATCGCGAGCGCAGATTCGCAATCGTGTTGTCTCACCACCGAGCGGAACCTAGAGACTCCACGAAGGCTCAAAGCGGCTTGGTCCGATCTCGCTTAGACTACTGGTCACAAGTCAAGGCCCGACTGTGGCCCGCCTGCCTACCTCACTTCGCGTGCTATACGCGTATCGTGAATGTCCTTTGTTGCCAGGAGGAGTTACGGAAGGGACGCACGGTACTGTGCTCTGACACATGATCGCGTCGGCGACTTGACAAGACATGCGCAATTTGAGCAGCAGCTTGCTGCCCTGAGATCCCAACAATTCACCATCACAACATTGCCAATATAGCTATTTGCGCTAGGATCACTCCCTATTCGAGTCAACGACATGGCCGCTCCAGAGACGTCTCCGAGGCGTGCACAACGAACTCCTGGTAGAATAGCCCCGCGTGCGCTCGCCTCGATAGAGCTAGCGACCGAGCCGTCCAGCAAGCGGCGTAAGTTCCTGCCAGGGGGTCCAGGAGGGGGAGGGAGATACATCGACGAGCATGGCAACGAGCTCAGTCGTGAACAAGTCGAGGCAGAGGGACTTCGGACAGCGCCCAGGTCTCGACCAAGACGCGAACGTTCACATACGGACCGGCCACGATTGGCACCGAGTAGTAGCACCCCACTACCGACACGCTCGACTGTGCGACCCAGTTCGAGCACCATATCCCGACCGCGACGAGAACGAGAACGCCCTGAGCGCTATCAGCCACAACCCGCTACACCGCGACCCCGCTACAGTAGTGCTGCCGCAGCGGCCGCAGCGAGTCAGGCAAGCGATGGATACAAACCAAGAGAAGAGCGCGGCTGGGAGGAGTTCCACCCAGATCTGGACCTGGATGCTGGTTTGCCACTGTATACAGCGGACGAAGTCGACGGCCGCACTAGCAGAAACGATCCCATCTTGCAGGCACTCAGCATTCGTGGTCTGGATAGCAAGCTACTGACAAACGGCGACGTCGAAATGAAGGGCCTTACAGAAGAAGCCGATTTCGAACCGACACTGGGTGGTTCTGCGTCCTTGTCGCCTATGAAGCGCAAGCCAGGCAGACCACCGAGACGGCCGGAAGCCATGCTCAATGGTCTTGGTTCACCACCAGCGCCACGAATTATACCAATGCCGACTCACAACCCGAAAGAGCGGCTGAACTTGCCGAAGCCTTCATTTAGACACTACAACCACTTTTTGCAGTATGAGGAGGATCAGAAGGAGAACAAGGTCAATTATGTCGATCGGACCATGGCACATGTCGGCTATCAGGAAACAGATCGCTTTCCTGAACTTCCTCCTGCGCTCATCCGCTTATCAGAAGGTCAGCAAGTCGAAGACGAAGCAGAAGTCAGTCTGAGGCTGGAAAGCGATGGCCCGATAGCAACCGGACAGGCTGCAGCCGTGGTAGGCAAGGTCGAGTATGACATGGACGAGCAGGATGTGGCTTGGCTGGAAGAGGTCAATGAACAGCGCAAGGCAGAGGCCAACCCAGTCCTTCCTATCAAGCCCGCAATTTTCGAGATCACAATGACACAGATCGAGAAAGAATATCACGCTCTAGAAAAGCGAATACCAAAGCCACAGCCAAGGCATGCGCAGACTCACAGGCCACGTTCGAGCTCGCAAGCGGCTGTGAACGGAGATCCAAATCCGCCAGGAGAGGAGCCAGATAGCAAGTGTTCCATTTGCGATGACGGAGACTGCGAGAATGCTAATGCCATCATCTTCTGCGATGGCTGTGATCTGGCGGTGCATCAAGAGTGTTATGGTGTGCCTTTCATTCCTGAAGGGCAGTGGTTCTGTCGAAAGTGCAAAGAGATTGGCCGAGGAACACCAACATGCATCTTCTGTCCAAATGTGGACGGCGCCTTCAAGCAGACCAGTACCCTCAGATGGAGTCACTTGCTTTGCGCGATCTGGATTCCGGAAGTGACAATCGCCAACATGACATTCATGGAGCCAATTCAGGATGTCGATAAAGTACCGAAAGGCAGATGGAGGTTGACATGTTACATCTGCAACCAGAAGATGGGGGCATGCATACAGTGCGGAAACAAGAACTGCTATCAAGCTTTCCATGTAACATGCGCACGTCGAGCCAAACTCTTTCTCAAGATGAAATCGCAGAATCAGCAAGGCATTGATACAACAGCACTTAAGGCTTTTTGCGATAAGCACGTTCCCCAAGATTGGCGGAGAACCCACGATACCGAAACCGCGACCATCGAAGCTAAGCGGTGGTACAGACACGCTTTCAAGGATCGGAAGTGGGCCGAGAATCAGAGTGTGGCTCAAGAGCTTGGCGCTCCTCCTCCACCTGACGGCGGCATAGTAGGTGACAATGCGGAAGATACAATCACGGTCACACCAGGCGCAGGTAGACGTAAAAAGCAGCCACAAAAGTCGAGCTGGAGGCTGCCATCAGGTGCCCCAGTCATCCCCAACGCAGTATACCATGCAGTCGAAGCAAGTCTTCAACGCTTCACCATCGCTAAGCGGAAGGAGTTCGTCGAGAAGGCTTGCAGGTACTGGACATTGAAGCGAGAAGCACGCAGAGGTGCCGCTCTTCTCAAGCGACTACAGTTACAGCTTGAGAGCTTCTCTAGCATGGAGGTTACCCGGCGCAACTTCGCTGGCATGGGCGCTGCTGGCCTGCCTCGACTCAATAGGCGCATTGAGTTTGCAGAGACACTGCAGAAAGATATGGGCTACCTGAAGGAGCTCACGATGAACGTGAGGCAACGTGAAGAGCTGCGGCTGAAAGAGATCGAGGTCTTGCGAGAGCTCATTGATACCGTCTACTTTCCGATTCCAGCTTTGCTTCAACCGATATTGCAACGAGCACAGAAGTGAGTCACTTACTCCGATGACAACCACCCATACTGACCTGTCCTACAGACTTGATGAGAAGACTCGCGTGTTCAAAACTGGCTTCGAGTTGCTCCAGCAGCGACTTGACGAACGCTACTACACGTCCGTTGCCGATTTCTCCCAGGACTTTTCGCGTGTAGTGGGGCAGGTCCTCGCATCTCGTGATAACATTGATCTCAGTTCAGATGCCGACATTGAGGGTATTCATGCTCAGCTTCTGGAGAACAAGCCTGGTACTGCCGAGCACATGGCTCTAACCCAAGAACAGAAGGACCTGAAAAGAGTTGCCAAGCGTATCTTGAAACCTGTCCGAGAAGCCCTCGAGGATGCAACACGAAAGGAAGCTCAACTTCGTAGAGTGGAGTGGGAGGAAGAGATTCGCAAGCTGGACTCTATGGGTATCTTCGCTTCCGCTGCTTCGAAGTCTCTCGAGATTGAAGGCGAAGAAGGCGAGGAATCAGCAAACAGGCGCCGGACAGCTTCAGACGTCTCGGCTGTTGCAGGTGCGTCTCCTGGCGTGCAAGACACGGAGATGAAGGATGCTGACGACCAAACGGACGAAGCTCTCATTCACCTCAATGTCGCAGGCAACAACGACACTATCCCGATCCCCAACAACAGTATCACGCCAGCGAGTAAGGCTGCCAGCTATGCTTCTTCCCTGCCGGATCATTCTGTCAAGTCCAGCAATAACCGCCCTGCGGAACCACTCTCGCCGCCAAGCTCACGATCCTCGAGCGGACCAAACGGCCCAGCCAATTCCAACAGTGGCGATGACAGTAACATCTCAGCCGATTCTCGCAATGTCTTTGCCAACGGCGGTGTACCCTGGTATCTCGTTCCTTTCGACCCAGTTGGCACCACCATCCACGACGAGCGCTACACTGGCAGGGAGGTGTTGCGCGATATGTCAGAAGAGTTGTCCGATATGGACGAGGACACGCTTACGGAGCTTGCCCCCACCGGTGTGGATGATACTCCAAATGGCAAGACCGTCGTCAATGGTAGTGCAGCCAACACGCCAGCGAGGGCAGATGCGATTAAGAAGGCTAATAAGAAGAAGCGCGGAAGAAGACAGCATTGGTCGAGGTAGAGTGTGGAGCTCGCCGATCTGCAGGCCATTGCGGAGCTTTCTTTGGCGTTTCTGGAAGGGAAGATGAGGTGATTGTGGAGGGATGGCTGGCTGCGTTCTAATTTCGTGTATCCTAGCCCTCTGTTCAAGTTTATGATTGTAGTAGTAACAAGGGACATCGTCGGATAGACAGCACCTCGAATATGAGATTGGAGTGGTTCACGCACAAGCTTTGGTGATGTCAATCCTGCTCCGCACCTACTGCTCATCCAACCTTTTCTTCTCGTCCTCGACAATATTCGGAATTTCCGCTTCCAGAGTAGGTCTATGTGGATTCCACCCAAGCACCTTACTGGCCCTCTCGCCCCTTCCTCGCGAGTTCAGCCCCCACGAGACAGCCTGGAAATCCGCCACCTCAAACGCCTCATCCTTACTCAACGGTTGCTCTTTCCAATTCTTGGAAATGTACCCCTTCTCTGCCGCGGCTTCCGCAACCTGCCTCGACACTTCACCCCATACAAACTCTCCGTTGACTGCGAGATAGTACGCTTTCGAGCCCCATATCTCCTCGTCAAGTCTCTTCGCCACTGCGGCTTCGACGAGCAGAACCCAAAGGTCGGAAAGATCGTGCACGTGGACTTGGTTCCAGCGGGCTTTACCTTGGCCGATTATGGGAGCGTAGCCCTTCTGCAGGACTAGTTTCGCTAGCTCGTAGGCTTGACGACTGCGGGCGCTGACTGGGCCTCTACCATGGCCGTAGATTGTAGGCGGAGCTACAAGAGCCGTTTTCACGGATTCGGCTTGCTTCGTGCCGGCTTCGAGGACGATCTTGTCGACGTTGCGGTGGAAAGCTTCGTCCGGGAGGTTCGTCAGTTCCCCAACACCCTCCCAGTCGTTGAATTGTTTCTCTTCCCATTCGCCGAGTTTGTTGTTGCGGGTGTCGAAGTAAGTCAGGATTCCTGTTCCGCCTGTGTGGAGCCAGAAGCCGGGATTGTTCTTGGAGTGGCCTTCAGCTAGACCTTTAGCTATTGCCTTTGCGGCGCCGTCATGGTCACTGGCGTCGGCGGTATGGAGGACTATGTCGACTTTGGAGGTTTCTTTGGAGATGATGTCGCTATCTTCGAGTGAACCGATCACGGGGCGGAGGTTGGGGTATTGCTTGGTGACTTGGTCTGCTTTGTCTTGGGTCCTGACCAAGGCAGAGTACTCATAGTCTGGATGGGCCTGGTTCAGGGCGTAGAGCGCATCACCGCCGATGTAGCCTGTTACGCCAGTGCTGTAGGATCGTTGGCGTTGTGCTGACAAGGATTGGAGATAGGGTGCTTACATGAAGATCTTGGGTGCCATTGCTGTTTGTGTCCCGTGATTCAGAACTTGTACTGCTGCTAGCCTTCCTTGAGGTATTTATCTCCAAATTTCTACTAAACAATCACGTCTTGGTTGTGACGTGATTTCGCAACAGTGGTAACAGAAACGTCATGAAGTCGATCGGACAGACTTTATCCACAAGACTTCAGTTATGCAAGCATGCCTCAGGCAGACGAGAGGAGCTTTCAATAGCCTATGGCAGCGGGACCAACTGCTGCACAGCCAAAGATTGTGCTGCTATTTCATTGTTACAAACTCGGATACTGCTCCAAACTGCTTGAGGGGCGGCACTCATGCTGATGACTGAAGCGTCCCAGATACGAATTACATGGACTTGCAATACTGCAGTATGTTCGAAGTACGGGACTTTACTGCTGGCTGAATGTATTAGCAGAGCAGCACTTCTAGTAAATCCGTTCTGAAGAAGCCGTATCTAGCGCGCTGGCTCCAGTAAATGTGGCCAGACTATACAGCTCCATCAGCCTGTTGAATCATCACTGTCACGGCGGAGGGATTACACATCGTACCCATCGCGATGACAGTGCTTTGGAACGTCTGTACGAGATCTATTTCGTTGGCTGCCGTTCGTGCGCTGATGTGAGGGTGTGATATACTGCCTTCGCTCTTGTAGAGCGACTGTGCTACAGCTCGCACTCCGTGGGACGCGTTGTCGTGTTGTAGGACTGTTGCCGCATTGCAGACAATTGCGACAGCACAGAGCAAAGAGGATTGTTTCACTATTGTTACAGTCAAAGCCGCATAGAACAGGCTGCCTCGACTTGTTGATAATGTAGTTATTTTCCCGCACCAACGTTGAAATGGCCGAGGTAGTGAGTGGCTCGGGCCTTCCATGAGGTTTATTTCAAGCGGGTACGATGAGAGATAGTGAAGGTAGTGCCGTGCGGCACACCATTGCTACCATACGTAATCACATCCCAGCCCTGCTGGCGAGAGGTCCGCATAGGTATTAGTGGCCCTTGTCGAGAAAGTGTGCAAGGAAGAAGGGTATGTTGTGGTCAATAGATCCATTTGCAAAGCTATCTGTAGCTCTGTATCGAGATCGTAACGAGTCCATCATAGTCAAAGAGGTTCAGAGATGCCGTCTTCGCGTCCGTTTGGTAACAAGGAGCGTGTGCCGAACGCAGATATCATGCTGCTGCCATTGACCACTTTCGCCCTTGAGCCCGGTGAAGGGAGAGCTTGAGCAGCGTCCTGGAAGTCAGCTCATCTGATACACGCTAGGCTTTCATCATCTGGAGAGAGTCAGCGGTGGTCTGTGGGTGCGTTGCGTGCCATACGTACGTGTTTTTGACTAGGAGGGTCATTGTAGAAGGGAAGAAAAGAGGGAAGCTTGACGAGAATTTGGAAGTTTGCGGCACACGCGGAGATGCGGCCGACGCTAGAACTAACTTAGTTAGCGGAATCCCTCCCATGCAAAATAGATCGTCTCCGATCTCCTGCCGTTCCTGCCATCAACATTCATCTGGATCCATGATCAGTCCATCATCATCTGAAGCTTGATGCTGTTACGTGGCTGCTGTCAGACCGCGTCGAGGCAGCTGAGTGCAAGATGCACGGGATGCAAGACGCTGACCGCTGGCCAACGACTTGGCAGCAAGCCATGGCCAAGAGCAAGACCGCGAGATGAAGCAAGACGATGCTACGGTACCACGAACACGTCGTCGGATGACAGCTGCAGCTCGAATGTGTTGCAGACATTCAAGCAAATGATCTCTTTTCCCAAGCAGCAAATCCGATCACACGGAAAGGAGCCGGTTTTGCGGTTCAAAGACATTCGACACCTCGCCAACTACCAAGTCGTACTGCACGGGTATCTGGGAACACGCAGAAATGCATCCAAGAAGCTCACTTTTGCGGAGCTTTACGACATCGATCTCGCCCACAAAGTGCAAATAGCCTCCACGCTCGTGGAAGGTGTAGACGGTAGCACAGACGCTCATACACTTCTGCGAGAGCTCGATGAGCATACGCCTGTGGCAGTATCGGGCACATTGGTGTCTCGTGAAGCCCCCAGATCCAGATCAAACGACGCGTCCGACAGTGCGGGCGCGGTTCGGAGCATTACTGATGTGGAAATCAAACTGGAAAAGATTGTCCCTCTAAATGCTTTTCCAAAAGACATCATTATGGCTGAAGATACAGTGTTTCCGCCACAGCAACGGCATCTCCAGATTCGGAACGACCCTGGCATCCGCCAAGCCCTTGCCTTTCGAAGTAAAGCTGCACGGCTAATCAGAGATGACCTCGCGGATCAAGGCTTTACAGAAATCGAAACGCCACTTTTGTTCAAATCCACGCCCGAGGGCGCGAGAGAATTTCTGGTGCCCACCAGAGCACCTGGTATGGCATATGCACTACCACAGAGTCCTCAGCAATACAAGCAGATTCTCATGGCAAGTGGCATCCCGCGATACTTCCAAATAGCAAAGTGCTTCCGCGACGAGGATCTACGTGCGGACAGGCAGCCTGAGTTCACACAAGTCGATCTTGAGATGGCTTTCGCATCGGGAGAAGATGTTATGCACGTTGTCGAGAAGATGGTTTTGCAACTGTTCGTTGAAATGCTGCCCGAATCAATGGATACACAGCAATACCGCTACGGAAACGATTCAATACCATTCCGATTCCGCGATGTAGATCAATGGAATCCATTACCACGAATGACCTACGAAGACGCCATGTCTAAATATGGCTCGGACAAGCCTGACCTTCGCTACGGATCCGAAATACGGCGCATCGAGTACATGCTACCACAAGATCTTATTCTCAAGATCGGACCCTTGACGGATCCAATTGTTGAAGTTCTGAAGATCCCAGTCTCAGAAGAGCCGGATACCAGCAGGAAGTTCCTGAACACTTTCATGAATTCACCAGAAGCCAAACCATTCATAAGCAATCCTGAAGGACAACCCGGCGTCTTTGTCTACGATGCGCGTAAACCTCTTGGCGGGATGCAAGTTCTTGGCTTCGAAGCTGCTGAGCAACTCGAAGAGATGCTAGAGCTTGAAGACGGCGATCTGGTCGTATATCAAGCTCGTAAGAACGCACCCTTCACGGGCGGCTCTACACCGCTCGGCCAATTGCGTCTGGCACTTTACAAAGCAGCAATAAAGGAGGGCCTTATTCCTGCCTCAGAAGCTTTCGAGTTCACCTGGATCACGGACTTCCCTCTCTTCTCTCTCATTGAAGATGATACACCTGGGCAGGGTGGCACAGCGGGCATATCATCGACGCATCACCCTTTCACATCTCCCAAAGCACCTGAGGATGTGGATTTGCTTTTGACAGACCCACTACGAGTTAAAGCCGATCATTATGATCTTGTGGTCAACGGCATCGAGCTTGGCGGTGGCAGTAGACGTATTCACAACGCCGGGATGCAAGAGTTAGTCATGCGCGATATCCTCAAGATGAGCCCTGAAAGAATAGAGGATTTTGCTCATTTGATCGATGTGCTCAGGGCAGGATGTCCACCCCATGCCGGGATGGCACTCGGATTCGACAGGCTGGTCGCCGTGATGCTTGGGAAAGACTCCGTACGAGATGTGATCGCCTTTCCAAAAAGTGGAAAGGGTGAGGATCTGCTTGTTAAGAGTCCAACAAAGATGACTGAAGCGCAGATGGAGACGTATCATCTCAAGCTTCATTGACATACTGACTGCTTACATCGACCTAGTTTTACATCACTGTCGTACCTTCCTTTCCAATGGACATTTGTGGGAAACTTTTGTGCTTGTTGCTAGTCTAGGCTGATCGACTAGAGACCGGGAGAAACCGGAATCCTGGCACAAGTCGAAGTGACCAGCAGTAGCTACGTGGTCTGATTGCATGCCATGAAAAGAGGATAAAGACCGGCCAGGGACTCAAGCATGGCACCGGACTGACAGCAGCAGGTTCATTGGTTCTAGCAGCAATCCCTTGCTCTAAGCAGTTAGCAGACACAACTACCATACAAGTATCCTATGATGACCTGTAGCAAATCACCAGGAGCTGATCAAGTAAAGCAATACCATCTATGTCAACGAGCGACAACCCGCAACATCCTTGAGAAGTGACGCAACACCTGATCCAGCACAGGGCGTCAAAGGCGTAAGGCCACAACAGCATTGTGCTCCGTCAATGGTTGAAAAAGCTATTCTGCTCTTCGTCGGTGCGTCGCCGGCGAATATGAGACGGTTTGGACCCACACCTGGCAAATGGCGGCCCTGTATATGCAGTCGTGGTCCCAGACGAGCGCAAATATCGACGCCTGGAAGTGAACAATTATGAAATCATTGAGTTTGCGGGAGACTGGCGCTGGCCCAGGCTGTGCCTGAAGGTGATATCCCATATTATTCCGAGGTAACGTCCAACCATGCAAAGAGGAAAGGAATTTGAACACTGGACACTGGGGAGAGAAGAGGTCAACACAGATTTACCGAGATCGCCGATCCTAAGATTTGCGAGACGGCTCCCAAACTCGGCCGCTCTACCCTCATCTCCTCTCCTTAGTGCTCGTCCACGACATTGTTGCAATGCCAAGGAGCTCTTCGTTCTGCCATCGAGAGTTCCTAGGAAGCCCACTTGTTTTGCCAGCTGTGTGGTCGGCTGGCTGTTCGGCGGACCTCGGTCTGAGACGTGCCATCGGTCTGACATAGATGAGGTTCTGCAAGCGAAGCACTTCTGACGGCACGCTTGATTGCCTTTGATACCACGAACCAGAACTTAGTTCACCACACATATTACGCCTTGTGGCGACAAGACGTGCGGTACATGGATGTCGACTGCTTTGATGGCGTTCCACTTCACTTGAGGTATTGCCGCCGTCGCCAGAAACGAGCTCTTGAAAGCGACACCCGGCCGTATTACACCAAGCGACGACCACTGCCGGCTCGCAATGTCAGCGGAAATTTACAGGAATTCTTCCGCTGCTATTGAAAGACAGCAAGTCTACAAATATCGTTTGCTACTCTCCTCAATTTCATCACCCGACATTCACCTCAGTTGAACTGAGCAGTATAGCGCCATTGCCGTTCTTTACACTCCTTCACGATCATGTTTTCTTCTACTCTCTTCGTCGCTTCGCTGTTCGCTGCTGGTATCAGCGCTCAGCAAGCTGGCACAAACACTGCCGAAACCCATCCATCTTTACCCATCTCGGAGTGCACCACCTCTGGTTGTAGCAACCTTAGCACCACCGTCACCTTGGACGCGAACTGGCGTTGGACGCACACTGTGGATGGCTCCACCAATTGCTACACTGGCAACGAATGGGACACCTCCATTTGTACCTCGGGTGCTGTTTGTGCGCAGAAGTGTGCACTGGACGGAGCAGACTACGCAGGCACTTACGGCATCACCACAGGTGAGGACTCACTTTCGCTGACCTTCGTTACCGGTGCCAATGTTGGAAGCCGCAACTACCTCTTGGACGACTCTGGCGAGAAATATCAAATGTTCAACCTCAAGAACAAGGAGTTCACGTTCGATGTTGATGTTTCCAACCTACCTTGCGGTCTGAATGGTGCCCTGTACTTTGTAGAGATGCCAGAGGATGGAGGGTTGTCCACTGCAGAGAACAACAAAGCAGGTGCCAAATACGGAACTGGCTACTGTGATGCGCAGTGTCCACAGGATGTCAAGTTCATCAACGGCGAAGTACGTACCACGCTTCGTGGTGCTCGGAACCAACTGACGTGACCACACAGGCCAATATCGATAACTGGACCCCTTCCACCGGCGATCCAAACTCGGGCACAGGCTCCAAAGGCGCCTGTTGCGCAGAAATGGACATCTGGGAAGCGAATTCGATCTCCGCCGCTTTCACGCCTCACCCATGTAACTCCACCGGCCTTGAAGTTTGCGAGTCTAACTCCACATGTGGCGCTGGCGACGATCGCTACAACGGCATCTGCGACAAGGATGGCTGTGACTTCAACTCCTACCGCATGGGCAACGAGTCCTTCTATGGTGAAGGCAGCACCATTGACACGGCTTCAAAATTCACAGTCGTGACACAGTTGATTACAGATGATGGCACAGACAATGGCACTCTCACTGAGATCAGGCGCATCTACATCCAGGGCAGCAATATGATTCAAAACTCCATAAGCAATATCGAGGGCGTGGATGCAAGCAACAGTATTACCGAGAACTACTGCCAGGCACAAAAGACTGCTTTTGGCGATACTAATAGCTTCGATGCTCACGGCGGACTGGCTTCAGTGGGAGAATCCTTTGGAAGAGGCATGGTTCTTGTGCTGTCAATCTGGGACGACTATGCAGCTGACATGCTTTGGTTGGACTCGACTTACCCTGTCAATAGCACTGCTATTGGGTCAAAGAGAGGCTCTTGCGATGCTGCTAGTGGCGTACCGGCGACCGTCGAAGGTACGCATGGTGATGCGAGCGTCACATTCTCGGCGATCAAGTTCGGTGCGCTGAACTCGACTTTCTCTTTTGCTTGAAGAATATAGCCTACTGCACCTAGATTGTGACAAGGACCTACGAAGAAGAGGTAGCCTTGACTACATAGAACTCGAGCGGATGTACCCGGAGAGAAGGCCGCATATTTGCCAAGCCTATTCTTACTTTTTCGGCAGAACTCTAAGTTAGGTCTTTCTTTCTCTTTCACATCCTCCAAGTCCAAGTCGCAGATCAGGCACATAATTGTTACACGGCCAGCTATGATTGTCCCTCATAGCGACCGACCACGAGCGACGCAAACTCCCTCAAGATTGCTGCTTGGAAAGCTTCGACACCAGCAGAAAAAGCACTGAAATTGCTGGCCATGTTAGGCCCGCGGAATCAGCCACAGATTCGGGACAATGCAGACAATATCGCGAAATTGCTTCAGTTAGCAGGCATTGGAAATGGACAGTACTCCCGTCCTGCTGGGTGGAGCATTGCAGCTGCCAACTCCACGGCTCTAATTCGATGGAAAATGCGGCGGCTTCATCTGAGAACAGTCTCAAGCTCAACGATTGCTGGTCAACCACCAAGCCAGGTTCAGCTGGCAACTTTAACAACGGCACGGAATATGCCTATAGAGCCGCCATCGGGTTCACCGGCTACTCGATGCTTCAAGCTCCGAATGCGCTTTATCCTTCCTGGACCAATGGCTCAGTCACCAACGGTGCAAGCGCGGTGGGCTCTGAACAGTTCTACTTGAACCCGGCAGAGGCTGTGTTCTACCCATTCTCCAGGAGGCCACCACTTGCGTCAACCGGATTCTGGAGTTTGACAGCTTACGCCGACAACTATCTCGTACCGAATGATCTCAACAGATACGAGCTCGGGGACAGGAGCAGCCTTGTGTATCCCGATGGCAGACTCGTGTATCCTGCTGCTCCTTCAAGTCCTGACACCACATTTCAGATGGTGGTGCAGGCAGCGGACAATCCACCACCGAGAAACTGGCTGTCCAGCTGGCTACCTGGACCTGCTGGTGCCGGCAATAAGAACAAGACTTAATCGATGGCTCGTATGAGTACCCCATTGTGACACGAGGCAAAGCGTTATCAGATCATGCAACGAGGTCGAGCGCCGCGGCTTGCGGCAAGGAAGTCTCTGGCTATGCCGTGCCTGCGCTACTCGGTTGTGTTCTGGCTTCAGTCTTTGTGAGCCTTCATCGTTGATTTGCAAGCAGGAGAGATCTCTCCTTGTTCGGGGCCGAAAGTATCTTGCCAAGCATACTTGGAAGTGGATCTCTCGTGTTGCGGGCGGGAGTCGATGTGCTACAAGCGAACAAGTCAGCTTCGTTCTGCTTGCATTCTTGCCCCAACAGCGTAGCGTGTTGGTATTCATGAGGTATTGGTAGCATTGCGGAAGCACGCAGCGAACACTAAAGTTTGGTGTTTGCACGATACAATTGCTTCATACGATTTGACTGACGGTAATGTCGACCCGAGTGTTGGACCTGACTAGGCCATTACTGGCATTTGGTGTACCCAGCTCATGCAGGTAGGACTCCACCCCACTCCACTCTCGGACAAGCTACGGGTACGGGTACTTCAGCCGGGAAACTTGTGAAGTTAAAAGCTTAAAAGCTGACAGGGCGTCCTTCCCCAGAGTGACAAATGCCTGCTGATCATATGCCTCTATCGAGCACCACATGTCTAGATGTATGGAGGATCCACGTGCAGGCGAGCAGATGTGGATTTGGACTCGCCACAGAGAGGAAACATTATCAAGCACCACCGATCACAGTATATATCTAACAACGACACTGTCCAACACAACCGCACCATCATGGCCCCAGGTTGCACAGCAAAGCATGCAGACAATGGAAGGCGCCACTCCTTCTGCTCCTGGGCTTGCCAAAAGGAGCCCTGCTGTCACACGACCTACCAGCTTTGAGTTTGTGTCCTTCTCGGATGTTGAACATATGCGGGATGCAGCTGCTTTGAGCAAGATTCGGCGTCACGCCATGAAGGACATTGGATACCAGCGGCGGAGGCCAAAGAATGCGAGACACGCGAAGATCCTTCTTGAGGTCCCTGCAGATTTCCAGCATTCAACTCCGCAATTGCGGCTGCCTGAAAGACTGGAGCCAGCCATTGGCGGTGGAGCCGCGCATACGTTCTTCAGATTTCCAATAGAACTCGACAATACTGCGAAGGCATTGGTTGCCAACATGTTTCGCAACGATGGAGACTGTCTGCAAAGTGCCCATCGCAAAGACTGGTTTCCCGTTGGCATTGCCGATCAAGCAACATTCTATCAGATCTTGGCGAACTCGGAGCTACACCTGGAAGGAACGAGGAACCCCGGCAGAACGTCAAGGGAAACACGATTATCGATATACTACCATCAGCTCGCAGTCTCGTCTGTACGCAAACGTCTCGCAGCAAATCCCAACGACGTGTCAGATGGTATCATCGGGTGCATCTCCGGCTTTATCGTTCACGCAGAAATCGCGGGCGTGCTTGATCGATGGTGGCCACAGCGGAAGGGCATAATCGACGCAATAGGTACTCGCAAAGGGGGCATAGATTCCCTTGATGAGAGATTGCGCTGCACGATTTCGTGGTAGGTGTACTGCATAGCCTTCGGTTGCAGACTGACTGATCACTGTAGGGTTGAGCTACGAGGTTCGTATGTTCAGGATGTACCTCCAGCGTTACCCATACCACCTGTATGGCTCGACATAAAAGACAGACAGCGCGAAGAAACAGATTGGCCTGCTTCAGGACTGACACCGTCACTTCGCTCGGCCTGGAAGAACACTTTCCAAGAGGACACTTTCTGGCTCTCGACACTAGACTCGCTCGCTCATCTTGGTGGTCAAATCAGCCTCAACAAGCGTGGCATGCGCAAAGAAGATCTCTTCTATGACGGCATCATCGTTCGGAACAACGTTCTATGCCACCACTTGCTTACCGCGAAACCTCTCGATGATGATTCAGGACTAGCTGACAACGAACGATACATACTCGAAGCACTTAGACTGACGCTCCTCATTTTCATCGGAGCCATCTACAAGCAGTATGGCGCACATCCAATCCGACCTACGAGGCATATCGAAAAGCTATACCAGCTGTCAGCGAAGACTCAGATCCAATGGAATGGTCTAGAGCAGATAAAGTTGTGGATTTCGTACATCATTGCTACAGAGTCGGATGACCTAGATGCCAGAGAGTGGTTCATCAATGAGGCCGCCACTGCAGCAGCTGAGCTGGGCATCATGACCTCAACAGAAGTGCTCGAGCATGTAAGGGAAGTGCTCGAGCATGTAAGGGAAGTGCTCTGGATTCCGGAGCTATTCAACAGCACAGGTTTGACTCTTGCGAAGAGTATAGAGGAGCGTTGGGAGGGGCCGTGAGCACGAGCTGTACTGGAGTGGAGGTTTAAAATGATCATGCAGCAGCGATGATTACAACACCCACACGGTAACGTATAGACAGCCTCCGGCGATGGTGCTGGATATTGAGCATCTGCTCGTTGTAGCGTTGTTATCCTCACCGGCTCTGTCACTGGAGCTCACAGTTCGGTGGCCAGATGACAGCGTATTCTTTTCCCGAGTGAGCAGAATCTCGCGGGATCTTTCACACCGCAGACTTCCTATAATTCCTCCACTTGCGCCTGCCTCACGATTCGCAGCTATGTTAGAGCAGACAATGATATCCTTGCCCGTCTTCAGCAGGTGATGTACCTGCTTGAGCGCGCAAGATCTTCCACATCATGGCCAAACCTGTTCTCCAAACCTACCGTGGTAAGCACTGTTGCTGGCATGGTGCCACCCTGGTTAATGTGACCTTCAGCTTCCTCAGCTGGCTAACGATAGTCCGAGTACTGAAGTCTTTCCACCTAGTGATAGTGATTCTGGTGGGATTGGTTGAGGGTGTTATTCTGCTCGCCATGCGAAGAAGCACACTTTGGCACTCACTCAACGGGTCGTGAAATAAATGACAACAAATTTTGAGTCGTCATCAAGCAGCAGATTGGTCCATGTATAAGCTCAATGGTAACTGATATCAGACCTTGACTCGAATGTTTGACTCGAATCAGATTTCGACACCGACCTCTTCGACATTCCAGACTCGAGTAGATTATCATCAAAAGCAGGCATTTTTACCGATCACAAGTCCAGCACACAAGTACTTAGTCAATAGGTGCTGAATGGATGTGAACGCTACTTTCTCTTGATGCGGTTGATGTGAAGGTCGCGAGTTTGAGTTTGAATGAGGTTATATTGTCCTTCTGCGACACTACCAAGATCGGGGGGGTCGTGTGCGTTCGAGTCGCGTTGCCAATGCGCAGACGCGTAGATGATCTTCTCCTTTTGCTCAGTGGGTCGAGATCGGCCGTTCGAATCGCAAAGTCCCAAGGCATCGGCCGCGAGATCGATGATGGTTTTCTGCGCTGTGTTTCGTATGAGGATGAAGATAGGCGACATTGACAAGAAGTATCTTCGTTGTTCGGGGGTAGACCGTATCAGCTTGTGTCACCGTACAGTGGCATTGACAGAGAGTTCAAGATGGCGTCCTTGGCATGAATAGCACACTGCAGTGGCAACGTCTTCAATCCTAGCCTGATAGTCATGTCCAAAGGCAGCGATTACATCAACAACCTCCACACACCAAGAATAATCGCCGCGGTACCCGTACAGACACCCATCAGCCACTGCAGCGTGCTGAACTTGACTGCCTCCAACCTTTCTCTCAGCGCGGCGCTCTCCTGCTCGATTCTTGTCTCCGTCTCCTTGATCTTCAGATCCTGACTGTTGGCCTCCTCTCTGATCCTCCCCTTCTCCAAGTTCAGATCCAACCTTACACTAGCCTGCGTCCTCTGTACTTCATCCCGTAACCTGTTATTCAGTTTCGCCAGCTCGTTCGTCAGCCGTTCGTGACTCGCCCGGGTCAAGCTTGACTCTGTTGTGTCTGCAGAAAGCAATTCGCTGCGCAGTTTAGCGAAATCTACTTTCTGCGTGTAGGTGGCTTTTTCTTGATCTTCACGAAGCACCATTGTGCGGGTAAGGTTCTGGATGGACTCTTCGATCACATCGCCAAGGACCTTCATCATCGCGACGGCTTGATCTTCGGTGAAGCCTTCTTGTTGAAGTCGTTGTACGAACTTGAGAGTGTCGAAGTGGTGGTCTTTTGAATGAATTGGGGAGGCATGGAAAGCTCGTTGCACCGGGGAAGCTATAGCGTTTAGGGTCGTGACCTTGGGTGGTGCTTTCCGCCGTGCTGCCCAAGAGTTCCTGGCGAAGGTGGCTGTTGCCGTTGTGCGCTTCGCCGTGCCAACATGGTTGTTGGGCGCGAACGTGCTATGCTGCGCAAACGCTGCGGTAGGTCGTATCGAGCTCGCTGTCCATGCCAGGCGGGGGATCACCGTTCGAGTTGCTGCCGCAGCGGATGCGACCAGTGGTACAGACATGGTAAAGTGTGTAAAGCTATCGATAGTCCGTACTGGTACTCTTCAGCAGAAGTGTGGGTCGAGAGATGCAGTCGGAAGAAAGGTTTCACCCACGTCAACCAGGGTTGCCAACAGCCCAATGGAAGGAGGAAGCACGATCGCATCGTTCGTCACTGATAAGAAACGCTATCTTTGCATTCACTTCGTTCTTTCCACATCTTGCGACTGTCACATGTTGCTCTAAACATCATCTTCACATGCTGCTATGTATGCAGACGGCTGTAGCACCATCTGCACACGACGGCACAGACATGGCATGGCTAATAGTGGCATTCCACTTACATAACAGAAACTCTCCACAGCGGCAGCAGACCTTGCTTGGCAGGCCTCAGCAACGCGATCCAGAGTGCAGCCGAGCTCTGGGCAACAAGGGGAACACGTCGTGGTTCATGCGCCCACGATCACGCGGTGCGCTGATCCTTCCCTTTGTTCGCGCCCGAGCACTTTTAAGGCATTGGTTGCTTTCGTGTCCAAGACTTCACTCCTCAAGTCCTGCCAGAAACGGTCACTCCGAAGACGAGCTAGCAAACTTACCAGAGCTGCTAAGAGCCTGGAACGAAAAGTACTTCTTGCACCATTGAATCGTAGCAATCAGAGTCACTCTGATTTCTTTCGTAGCAACAGGCAGCTGCTGGCTCTTCCACTGTGATACCTGTAACACTCCAATACCTGCACATCTCGCTTTGCAAAAATGGCACAACCACCGAAGGCGTCTGATGCACCAGTCAAGGACCTGCTACCTTCGAACACTCGATCTCATGGCCGTGGCGGAGCGGGCAACATCAACAACAAGGCACCTAATCCTGTCAGCGCAGCTGACCTGAAAACACCGACAATCAAGTCGGAGAACTACACTACCGGACGAGGTGGCTCTGGAAACATTGCTAGGAACGACCTAGCCAACCCAGAAGAAGCACGCCTAGCCCAGGATGTGAATACTCCTGATCATCACCAAAAGGACATGAGTGGCACATATCACTGGGGGCGCGGAGGTCAAGGCAATATGACGACAATCGGCAAAAGCGGTGCCGAGCAGGCTCGCGGGAAGAGCGAAGAGCGCAAGAAGGAGCGAGCCCTATCCAGCTCGAAGCCGGAGAAACCAGATGGCACGCGATCAGGAAGTTTCAGTACAGCGATCGAGAGAGGCAAAGCATTGCTTGGGCTGAACAAAAATGACTCGAAGCAAAACATCAAGACCGTTGATGCCTCAGAGAGTGCGATTGAATGAAGAAGAGCAACAGGTAGCGATGAGATGTGCGATGATACCCATTGTTGACAGACGGCTATTTGATTCACGAACGACAAAGGACAACAGCACACAGAGATGCAAGCCAAAAGTACATTTTGCGGAGAACATAGGCAACTGATTAATGCAACAGTCGTTGATGCACAAACAAACTCAGGTTCGACATTTTTGCCTCACTTTTGAAACTGTCCGAATTTCATGGCAGTGCCAAACCCTTGTGATACCGTTACTTACGGCTGAATGGCGATGCCTAATAGCGAAGTAGGAAGCTGAACAGGCGATGCCTAACGGCGAAGTGAGGAAAGGAGTGACTTCAGGATTCATCCCGACTTTCGTAGCATCTCTGCTATACACGCTCGTCGTTCCTGCATCATAATGCCTGCTAATTACAGGCATGCTGGTAAGCCGACCGGTCTTATTCTTCTTCATGACGACAGCTGTACCGTACCGCAAGAACATACGGCAAGACCCTAGTGGAGATATGTTATACTGGACTCATCTCCTTGGTTCTCATAGGTCGAAGTCGTGTCCGGCGGGCCACAAAATATCGCTGTTCGCGGGAACACAAGATCTAGACGAAGAAGTGGAAGCGGTGGCATACATCATCTGGGTTTATGATGGCTCGAAGACCACAATACCGATCTCAGCAAGAGCAAATTGGAAAGCAGTGGCATGAAGAGATCATCCCGAAGCCTGACACGTTTCGAACAACAGCAGCGCCGCCAATAAGATGCTCACTCTGACTATCTTCACGCTCACAGCTTTTGCAGCTCATTCAGCAGCTCAAAATATCCCGCGGGCCCTTTCGAAGAAAACGCTGAACTCCACCTTCGTGCGGTGCAGAGCCGACTTCATTGACACCTGTGTGTGAGGCGAGGATAACGGCCGCTTGAATTATGCAGCCTTGAGCGACAGCGAGCGGTCATGCAGGAGGTACAAAAGTACACATAAAGCGAGTGCGCCTGAGATCCAGACACTTTCCAATTTTGAAAGCAATACTCTACTTCCCTCTGAATATTCTCTCCGACTCACAGAGTCTCAAGATATCGGACCTTACGCAAAGACTGATATCTTGGATGTTTCAATTCTCCCAACATGTATTCTTTGTTGTGTTCCTGCCTATTCAAGTTTGGCTTTTACAGGGTCTAGGCGGGATGCGGCTCATCCTTGTTGCCGCGGTGGAGGGTGCATGAGCCAATTCGACAAGGGAACACTTCTTGCTGCTGCAAGTGAGCCTCCAAGCCACGACAACCACGCAAACACAAACCACTCTCGCAAACCAACGCCTGACCTCTTGGACGCGGGATTTCTACTTGGCCGACTCGCCATTCTTCTGTCTATTTGTCACCGCAATCAACCACAACCATGGATCAGATCAAGAAGGTATGCTTGACCGCCTGCCCCTCAATCGTCCTTCGAAACACCTCTATCTGCCTGTTTCTATGACATGAAGCACAACAGTCGGCCACAAGTCCTCCAGCACACGATCAGGTCCTCCATCATCATGTCTTTGCTGACAACATCGCTGTTTCCAGCGCATGAACGCTCTCCGCATTGAGGCCGACGAATCCGCATCCAAGGTCGAGGAGCTTTCAGCAAAGGTGAAGTCGCTTGAGCAGGAGAATCTTCAGAAGGAACAAGAGATCACTTCGCTGCAACACAAGAACAGCGTGCTCGAGCAGGAAGTCGAGAAGTTCGAGAAACTGCATGGAGAAGCTAAGGCGGCTGCGGATGAGAGCGCACAACATGGCTCCCAAAACGACGCTTTACAGAGAAAGCTGCAGCTGCTCGAGGAGGAAGCAGAGGAGAATGACAAGCAGCTGAGGGAGACAAACGAAAAGTCAGTACCACTTTCCCTGACACGGGACAAAGCCACCAAGCTCCTAAAGCCGAGCGGTTTGCAGAAGATGGTTGATGCTGACAATGTGGAACTGTACAGGCTCCGTCAAACTGACGTCAAGGCCGGCCACTACGAGCGGAAAGTACAGGCCCTTGAGGCATCACGCGACCAGTGGGAGACCAAGTACGAGGAGATGGCCAAGAAATATGCCGACACCAAGAAGGAGTTGGATGACTTTGTTGCTGAGATCGGTAACATCTGAGCAATCAACACCTTTAATACATCCTACGCATACCTACTTGCGATGCTACTGCGGATGCCCACTCCTAAGGATGCTATGCGATTGACATGCCGAAACCCTTGTTGGCGAACTATACGAAGCCGTTCAGCGATCAGGCGGTCTGGCGGAGACAATGGGAAGTGCTCTAGCATGGACAAGGATGGAGTCGCTTTGTTTTGTCGATCACCAACTTGCGGATAGAGGGAGGTTACATGCATGGAGAGCAGTTTTTAAACTGACTCGGCCAGCATGTGCAATACCCATCCTTGTATCATCAACATCATGAATCAGATTTTTTATGCACTTCCAAGGATTTCACGTCAAGTCGGCACGATGCACGAAAGTGATTCTGGAACATTGGCACAATGATCATCATCCCTTCCGCCGGGCATCCGCGAATTTCTTGTTCTTCGATTTCTGCTTCTTCATAGTCACCGCCCGCTCGGACTTGCTCTCGTACCTGAACTTCTTCTTCTTTGGCTTGTCCTTGTCATCCTTCCCCTTGTCCCAAGGCCGCTTCTTCTTGGCGGGCTTAGGATCTGACTCTGTCTTCACCACGGAAGCTGCTTTGCCTTCTACACCACTGTCTTCGTCTGCCGATTCTCCTATAGCCTCTACAGTCACGGTCGTATACTTGTCTTCGTCCACATACTCTGCATCATCTGGCAGTTCCTCTTCCTCTACGGCGGGTGCTGAGGACTCGTCGAATCCCTGAAAGTCTTCATCGTCCTGATTTTCTGATTCCTCGCCGTTCAACACGGCACTCTGTTTCTTCAATTCGAGGTTCACGGCTGCTACGTGTGATTCGAGGTCTTCTTTGCGTTGTTCGCGGATCTGTATGTATTGTTTAGCACACATACTCGTGATCAATCGAAACGCTCGTGTTACGGACCTGCTTGCGCGCCGTGACCTTGTCCTCCTTCTCTCTCTTGATCGCTTCTGCGCGAGCTGCTTCTTTTCTTGCCGTTTTGCGTTTGCTGAAGCCAGTGAGGTACTCGTTGCGCGCCGAGGGATCAAATGTGAGCTCCTCCACTGGGCGCTGTACGAGCTTTCTTTTTTTGGTAAATGGTGCCATGGTGAATGTGGAATGGTAGGTATGTTGTTGGAAGTCATCTGAAGGTTGGTGGTGGTAGACTTTCCAGATCGCATCGGGGAAACTTCGGTGGCGCTGATCGAGCTTCATCATCTGTGAAGGCGACAACGAACTTGGCCTTGAACATACGCAAAGCTATACAGAATGAAGACGGCGATATTGCCCCTGCTTCTTGCAGCCAGGACGACATTTGCACTTCGCGGTGCAAGTCCTTTGATACTGTTGTCGACAGAGCCGTAAGTGCCACGATCACCACCAAAATGCTAAGCTAATACCAGAGTCCAGTATCGACGACAGCGAGCTCAAATCACAGCAACTCTCTACCGCCTCAACGCTCGAAGAATCCCTCATTAGAGGAATACCCTGCTCTGCCTCCAAGCATATCTACCTCTCTCAAAGCAATGTCCAAGCCTCCGACCTCACGAAAGACTCCATGCCACACTTACAACGCCGGATGCATGACACAAACACATATAAGAGCGTGATCGAGATCCCCGAAGTCCTAGGATTAGTCGATGTCGAGAATGTAATGTCAACAGTCGCGGATCGATGCGCTGCTCAAGACATCTCAGGCTCGCTCTTACCATCTGCAGGGAAAAGCAGTTTGAAAGAGACGGATCAGGAGTGGCGTGAAGCTCTGAGGGGGCTGGTGGCTAATGGAACTAGCCATGTCATCGTGTATGTGGGTGGCTCAAAGGCTGCGGCCGAGGAGGGCAGGGAGTACGAGATGGATGATGGCCCGGCTTTCCATGAGAACATGCATACCGATTTGAAGAGAGATCTCGGGAGGAGGCAAGGGGATAGTAAGGGTGGTGACGATGACTTTCAGAAGGGGCTGCCTTTGTTCGAGAAGTATCAGTTTTTAAGTCCTGGTGAGTTGGAACGATGAAGTATTGTGTATACGTTGGGGATGTGCTAAACGTTGTTTCTTTTGCAGGTATTTTCATGGGACTGACGGTCACTCTTTTGCTCTTCGTCATCCTATATGTGGGCGTGTCGGCGATTGCTGGGCTGGAGGTGAGCTATATGGCCTTCAGCAAGGAGATGGGACCACAGGCACAGAAGAAGCAGCAATAGTCGCCCGAAAAGCTGGGGAAGTGAATGAAGGCAGCGTTCCCAGATTGGAGTTTCCTGGCGTGTATAGGAGCAGGACCAGAGTTTGTATTATCTGATGCATACCAGACGTCACGAATGGCGTTCGAATACGATTGACTCCTTTATGCTTTGCATAGCATTCCGCCTGCTTTTCTGTGTGGACGAAACGCGTATACGTCGTGGTTGCTCTTTGCCATGTGCGACACGCGTTGGCTGCCTAGCGCACCCCCGGCGCGAGCTGTACGTTGTCCTCACTTCCTAACAGCAGCTTCAAAGACAACAACCATACCACAACAACACGAACCCCGTGTGACATGTCGCACGAGGCGCCGATGTCCCCGATGTCCTGGGACTGGTCGGAAGCTGATAGTGACTCTATCAATCTATGCAGACTACGTGGCATACAGCAATTTGCATCCAGAATGTCGTTCTTCTTCTTCTTCTTCTTCTTCTCCTCCTCGGCACTCTCCTTAGTAGCCTCGTCTCCTTTCTCATCCTCCGCAATGTCGCCCTAAAGCGCCTCTTCCACAGCACTGCCCCCATTCTTCAACTCCTCCATAGCCCCAACCTGCTTCTCCTTCACCTCAATCGGCGCACCACAAGGATCACCCAAGAAGCCCACACTAGCACCAGGAAAGAAGCCACTATGCCTCCTGACCACACTCTCTGCACACTTCGCCTCCGTCATGGAGGCAAACTCGAAGAACATGATTCCGTCTTTATCGTATCCGGACTTCAGTGGATGCTTGATAGAGAAAGGCGCAAAGCCGAGCAGGTTGTTGATCACCACTTCTGGACTGAGGTGAGTGTGTACCCCAGGCGTGGTGTGGAGGTAGAGAACGCGAGTGAGATGGTGGTTTGTGGCTTGTTGGACAATGTAGACGGAGGATGGGAGAGTTGGGAATATGTTAACGTCTGCGATTGTTGTTGTGGGTGGCGGTTCGATTTCGAAGAGGAGAGGGGTGTCGATGAGGGAAGTTGGGAAGGTGATGGGATTGGTTGCTGTGTGGGTGATGAAGTTACGCGCGGCGTGGCCGGAAAAGAAGATGACCGAGACTGCGTTTGTGGTATGTGGGGGGCTTGTGCCACGGAGGTTGCAGGTTTCGTGGTAGGTTGTTGAGATGATCGTCCCTCCTCGAACTTTGGACAGAACTTCGGCGAGGGTGGTTGTTGCTGGGATGTTAGTGATGAGGACGGTGCGGTAGGCGTGTTGCTCGTTTGCGCATGGCTTGTGGAAGAGCTCGGCGGTGGTCATGGGGCCATATCTCTTATGGACTTCGAGTTCTGATTGGAATCTGGGACCAGTTCGTGACGACCGGCGTCCCGAATCTGTCCGTGGCTCGCGGGGCCAAGTAACGTCGCCTCCAGAGGCTGACGTACATAGCGGCACAAGGTGCTCTGCTTCGGGTGATGTGTATGCCCAACGAGTGGTGGCACTCTCACGCTCTCCTTCTTCCTCTTGCCCGGCTTTGTACTTGGTACGACTCTTCTGTCCTGCTGGTGTAGTATTGGACATGATATCACGAGCTTCGGCCGAGCCTGCCGTGTCATACCTAGCAAGGGTGGTAGGACCATTCTCACGGAGTGGGCTTGCTACAGGAGCAGCCTCGACAGCATGTTGAGCCGCGACATGCCGAGACAATCCTGATCCTCGATGAGATGCTGGTGGGTGGCTGTCGAGGGATGGTGCATAATCAATCATGCTGTGATCTGCATGCACCAACAGTCTTAGCTGCTGTGGGTCTGCGTCCTCGCCATTCTTGTGTTGGTCGTCTTCATCAGTTGCCGTGCGCCCCGCAACCAAAGCGACACCACCAGATGATGTGGTAGATGTGGAGGTAGAGATTCTGATAGGTAGCAATGCCAGATCAGCACTCTTGCCATGATCCAGCGCAGCCTCGTGAGGAGTACTTGTCGTCAGCGCCATCTCTGTCTGCTCCGAGGTCTCTCTGTAGTCGACGTTGTCCTCAAGCACCAAGGTCTCAGATGGATCGCGGCTGACCGCCAGCGCTTCCTGAATAGAGACCTGGCCATTCTCAAGATTATCATCTGGCATGATTTCATTAGTAATGGTAGTGCCTGAGGCAAATGATGCCTGGGCTTCGTTCCCTTCTTGGTCGTCGAGAGCGCTTGAACCGTCATCAACGACGACGCCCGAAGCTCTTGCCGTGGCCATAGATGAAGATGCAAGTTCATGATGTGGTCTCGACACCGCTGGGAGATGGCTCAGCACGTGCATGTAGACCTGACCAGCTTGACCAAGTCCACCGTCCTGCTCAGACTCTGACGACTGCTCCCCGGCAACAGGCTCAACCTCAGACCCTACGCACTGAGCTGAAAACTTTTCGGGCGTAAGCGTCGATTGGCCATCGTTCGGGACTTTGGCTTCGTTGTACCCGGCTGCTTCGTTTAGCTGATATGTACTGCCGAACAATAAAGCTCGCCTCGATCGCGGCTTCATGCCTTTGTTCAGATCTGCAGAATAATCTTGCGGGTGCTCAGAGCTCACCAGGACCTGCTCTTCCTGCTGGCGCTCTGCTTGCGTGTGCTTTCCTCGTACAGGCTCAACGACCTGATCGCCCAGCTTTGCATAGTAAGCAGGACGAATAACTTCTTCATAGTATCTGCTGTACGCCCGCGGAGTGTGTGACGGACACTGCTGTGCAAACGCAATCCAATGAGCTTCCAGCTCTGCTGCGGTCTTGTCCTCGAGGAAGCAAGCACCGCCCTTCATGCGGTTGTGCAAATGATATGGCATGTGTATCATAGCTTGCTTCGAGTCGCGAGGCTTTTGACTCGATCCATTGGAATCGTCGCTGCTGCCGGGCGATTGAGACGATGAGAAGGACTGATCGGAATTCGTCTCGTCAGCTGAAAGGTCAGTGTGGTGTGAAGATGCATCTTTGGTGGCACCCTCGTACTCGGGAGTGGCATGCGATCTCGCAGAGCTGAGATAGACGCAGAGCCCAATGGAAGCATTTCCAGGTTTCTCATGCACCACGGGCCGGCCGACGTCGCTTGGGATGTCGTCAAAGTGGCAAACCTCCTCATCGATGTCGCTATCTGGTCTCCGGTCAGACGAGGTCTCGCGGTTTGTGGTCGAGGCCGGTGTCGCGGTGTTGGTGGAAGGCAGCTCATCATCAAGGCTAAGGAGGTCGGTCTTGTCGTACGTCACAGCGCTGTCGCGCCGCTGGCATGTGCATTTTGGCGAACCGTCGCGAGCAGCTAGTAGGGCTCGGCGAACACTATATGATGATCTGATGCCGATCCGTCTAGAAGGACGCAATCCCTCACGTCTGGCGGCATCGACAGTGGCCTTGAGCTGCGCATTTTCTCGCAATGCAAGCTCATGTTGCTGCTGAAGACGCTCAATTTGGATGTTTTGACTGTTATTGCTGGTCATGCTGACGTGATCGAGCAGGAACTGGCTGGAGCTGTGTGCTTGAGCGAGCTGCTCTTTGGTGTGTTGTATCTCGACTCGAAGCTTGGCGATCTCAATGTGCAGTTGAGTGATGTGGTCCATGTTGGAGGTCATGTCGATATCGTTGCTGGAGATCAAAGTGGTGGTGGATGGTGTTGATCTTATATGGAAGCGAGATAGGATAGCAGAAAGACAGCAGGCTGGTATGCCGGCAGATGCAAGCCGGATGCATGTGAGAGCTGGCTGTGAGCTCAAAGTCGAAAGACAGCAGCATGCGCAGGTGAGGCAGTCCGGGTTACAATTCGCCACCTACAGGTGACAGTGCGGTTTGGCCCATCCTGGGACAAGCTGGGCCTGGAAACATTGCGAGATGGGAATAAGTGGCCTATGGCTTGGAGGCTGCACTCGCGGCTTGCATGTGCAGATTGAGTGAGAGCCTTTGATGATAGCATTCACTTCACAGCGTTGAGCCACGTGCCGTGCTATGTCCGGGATGAAGAAACTTTTGAAACATCGCATGCCTGGGAGTGTGGCCTTTACAGATTGGCACAGGCCCAGCTGTAGACAGCCTGGCAGCTTAGCATGCTCTGATCCTCGTGGCAACTTGTTTGCGCAGCACTTCAAAGTGAACTGCCAGTGGGCGATTAGGGTCCGATGTGTTGCTTACCTGGCGGATCGGAGCCGTGAGAAAGAAACTGCTATCACGGATACAAAGTCATTGTTAGATCTATGTTGCACACATCTCAAGGATCTCGAGAACCTGCTCCTTCTGCGTCACTGGAATCGGATTGTTGGTACAGCACGGATCCTTCAGGCTGTTCTCTGCAAGTACGTCAAACTTGTCTTTGCCAATTCGCATTTCGTCAAGTGATCGTGGCATGCCAAGCTCTCTGAAGATGGCATCCAGAGCATCGCCAGCATCGCTGCTCTTTTCACTCAGGCCTCGGTGCTTTAGCACTTCCGACACTGTTGGCTCCTTCCACATGGCAGCTTTGAGCTGCTCCTGCTTGTGACCATTGACCTTGGCATTATACTTCATCACGCTTGGAAGTAAGATGCATGAGGTCTGACCATGGCCCACGCCCAGTGGTCCAAGCTGATGGCCGATGCCGTGTGAGGCTCCGGGCAAGATCGATTTCCTGAGCATGATCAATACAAGGTTGACGCCAAGCATTGTATTGAGTCGCGCCTTCTCGTTCATCCAGTCGTTCTTCGTCAGCAGAAGATTCGGCACAATGCGTTTGAATGCTTCCAGCGCAGCAGCATCGGCATCAGCATCTTCTTGATGCATGCGGCAGTATGCTTCCACGCAGTGGTCAATAGCACGTACTCCGGTCGACAGCCAGACCCACTCCGGCGCAGTAATGGTAAGCTTCGGATCGTTGATGATGAGTCTTGGTCCGCAAAACGGGTGGCCGAAGATAGTCTTGCCATGCGTCTCCGGATCTGTTCCACCAGTATAGCACGAATACTCGCCGCCTGAGAGCGTGGTAGGTATGCAAATCAAAGGTATGTTAGGGCATACTACTGGTATCTCCTTCGCCTTGAGGTGCATCTTTTCCCGCGTAGCTGGACATTTCTTGTGTAGCTCGTAGATCCCGCGGATGGTTGTCACATCGTTCGCCAAGAATAGGAGCATTGCCTTTGCTCCGTCCACAAGGCTCCCACCTCCGATTGTAATCAGGCAGTCTGCGTTTGCATGCCTAGCCTCTTTCGTTGCTGCGAGCACTTCAGGCCATGGTGTATGCGGAGCGAAGCCGTCGAAGACGCCTACGAGCCTGTCGCCCAAGGCTTTCTTGAGCTTCTCGACCTCGTCAGTATTCCTGGACAAGGAGCGCGAGGCGATGATGTATGCCCGCTTGGCGTCAAACGTGCTCTTGACGTGGTTGGCGCATGTTTCGTGGTGCGATATCCCATATGAGGTATATGGAGGGTTCTCGATGTCCGGCAGCGTTGGGAAGGAGAGCTCGTACGTTTCCCCTGGTAAAGGTGACATTTCGGCGATATCAATATGCTATGCTTTGCTTACAGCAAGAGGCAATGGCACTACTAGGGGGGCAGATGTCGGCTTCGATACTGATAGCGGTCCTCAGCGTAGCCCTTGCGGCTGAGTGTCCGTCCGCTAGGACGAGAACGAGCTGAATCCTCTGCTCGGCACATGACAACACGCGAGGGCTGAGTCCTCCGTCCATGCATCCTGTCACTGAGCAGGAGTGCGAGAGGATGATATGAGACCGAGTGCCCAGCGATCCCGTGACCATCGCTTGATCGAAGCGCCAAACACGTCTCCTCCAACCATACTTGATATAGTTCTATAGTTCGAGTATTCTAGACTAGCTTGAAACTCGGGGGGCACACGGCATGATGGCCTCTGGGCCTGTTTCAGACGTCCTGCTGCCTGCACCACACGTTGCCGCCGACAGCACCGGTATAGCCAAGCGACCATAATGCACTGGCTCATATCTACCCGCCAGCAGTGTACCTGAGGCGTATACCCACAAAGACGCATACTGCATCTTTCCTTTGTCCCTCGATACAGTACAACCCTTTCCTTGTAGTGAATGCTTTGCTGGCAGAGCCGCTTTGTTCATAATGCCCTTGTGAAGAACACCTTCAAAGAGACAGACCTCGCCACACGCATAATTCCTGCATTATTCATTCACATGTGTTTGCTTTTCCTACTACTTGCCAGCATAATACAACACATAACGCAGTCGCAGGCGATTGCGTTGTACGATCTTTACGAACACCACGGCCGATTCAAATGCCTTTCAACCAAATCTTCGAACGCAAGGTCAACGACGAAATGAAGGACGACGGCCAGCCAGGCCGCGTACCCTCAGAGACAGAGGATGCAGATACGGCTCCCAAGAAGGGTCTTGTGTCTCCACAGCAGTGTGAGCTCGAGGAATATGACTTCAGCGAGAAGAAGGGTCACCCACCACGCTTCTCAACTATCTTCGGCACAGCAGCTTCGCCTCCTCCGCCAGCTTCTCAGGAGTATGTGCAGGACTACTACCCACGCTCCAAACCTCGCAAGTCGGGCGTCTTCATCCCGATGCCACTGTTCGTCGTCTTCGCGATCATTCTATGCTTCGAGAGTACAATCCTATTCGCCTACACGGTCATTGGCCTCTACCAGAATGCTCCAGCAAGACTGTTCTCATGGGCAGGCCAGGACAGTACTGTTGCCATGCTTTCGGTGCCAGGCTGCAACTGCGGTCCTCAGCAACCAGCGATCAACATCGCGCCGAACTTCATCATGCCAGGAAGCGGTCAGGCAGCCACAGAGCTCCTCACCATCACTGCTCCAGTGTCAACACCATCAAGCAGTAGCACTTCAAGCACGACATCATTCACCTCAACCTCCTCCACAAGCTCAGTCACATCTGCCGCCGCCGCCGCCGCAGCAGCAGCCTCAAACATCGCCGGCATCCTCGGTGGCCTGGCTTCAGATATCGACACGGCGACCCAACCCCTAACACAAAGCACATTCACAAGCGTCAAGCTCATCACCGAGGACCCTTCCGGCAATGTCGTCAGCCCACGACCAACCGTGACATCGACCTTCTTCGTCAACCCTCCGGCAGCTACGAGCAGTTAGTAGTTAACCCCCCCCCCCACCCCCCTTTTCCCCTTTCAGCATCACAAGCAAAAAAAAAGTTCGAGTGCATTCACTAATTTCTTTTACACAGCAGCAGCAGCAGCAGCTTCAGCATCAAGTATCAGCGCAGCCGCAGCCGCAGCCGACATAGCCGGCGTTCTGGACGGTTTGACACAGAACTCAGGTCCCACTTCTTCAGCCACAACGGAGGCGACTTCGAACTTGGGTTTGGAAGCAGGAATCACAGTGACGCCCACGACCCTAGTAGAGACGACGAGCGTGACTCCTACGATCGTGTAACTGGCTTGTTTGTTTGGTCACAACATTCGTCGTCGTTACCCAAACAAAGACTGGCAGCATTCACGTACGTCATGTATGCGGATGGGTGGGGGCCAGGAAGGGGAGGGCGGGGGGGGGCACATATCTATCATTACCGCACGCAATCGTGCCAACATAGATTTCTGTAAGGATTCATCGAATGATGTGGTACCGACAAGAACCCTTCTCGCCTGTCGCTGTTTCGCCACAGTCAATGTGCTTCTCGCCATGACTTCCGCGGTTCTGCTTCACCAGTAAATTAATTCCGCACTGGGTGCTGTGTCGTATCAGATTTCTCTATCCATTCATCTACACATCTCAGGAGAAAGAGTCATTCATATCTCGCCAATTGAATAAAAAAAGGCCTGCTCAATGCGGCCATGATACTTTAACTATACAACTACTCAACAATCTCCAACTCCCCACTCCTGTGCCTCGCAAAAGTATCTTTCCAATCGTTCCAAATCCTAACCAATTCCTCGACATATTTCTCGTGGATCTCATCGACGTACGCAGGATCAGGGTTCTTATTCTGCATGATCCTGATGGGTTTCCCGACTACAATGTTAATGGGCCGGCGATAGGGCATCATGCCGACGTCGTAGTTGAAGACCCCGCGGGCGTGGAAGAGGGGGACCTAAGATGACGATCAATCAGTATGGGCCCACGGGTGCATGGAGGAGATGGGATAGTTTCGAGGACTTACTGTGAATCCCATGAATTTTTTCACCAGGAGTTGACACTTGTGTACCCACGGATGCGCGGTCGCGTCGAATTGGTCGTAGAGGTCGTTTTCGCCGAATGCGAGTGTGGGTACGAGATCTGCTCCTGTTCGGATGGCGAGCTTGACGAATCCTTTCCTACGCTTCAGGACTAGGCGCAAGGTATATGGCTTTGCATCTAAGCTCTCTCTCGCACCTCCGACCACGATTGTAATGGCACGACCCATGCCTTCTCCATTGGGACCACCTTTGCTGAGGAGGTTTTCGCAGGATTCGCGCGATACTGATGCGAGGCCCATGCGGAGGGCGTAGTCGCGGTAGAGGGGTATGCGAAAGTTGGAGTCGAGGGTGAGGAGGGTATTGGTGATGCCTGGGAAGAGTTGGCTGAATCCCAGAGCTTCTGTGCCAAAAGCCGCGAATGCGCCGTGGCTAATGATGCCGTGAGGATGATAGCCGAAGATGTATTTTCTTGTAGATTCAAGTTCCTGGCTGCGATGAAGTCGTGCTGGGAAGTATGATCCGAAGAGTGACCAGATCTTGCTGGAGCGGAACCATTGTGATCGTTGCGAGAGCTCGCCGTCAATCGAGACGCGGCTTAGCAGGACATAGATGAGGTAAGGTAGTAGGATTGGCCATAGGATGGGAATAGTGCAGAGCATGAAGAACAGTGCGAGGCCACCGACAATCGAGAGAGTGTGGATGAGCACCATGAGTGTCTGCAACCTTCGTTGTACCGGCACGTTCAAAGGAGCCCATCGAATCGCGCTCGTGGCCCAGCCGGCGCCAGCGCGTCGACCAGAGACCAGCTCATCTTTGCTCGCTTGACGACCTGCATCGAGATCCTTGGGAGGTTCCGAGGTGGGTGGCTTGTCTTCGCGCTGTTCGAGCGAGATGTCGTAGCTGGCGTCTGGGACGATGGATGCCAGGTTCTCGCCGCTCTTGTTGCGCAAGTTCTCGTACATGACTTGCCCTGGCTCCAGCTTCCTCTCGCTCTCGAGCTTGTCGGCTGCACCATCCAGACCTTGCTCTTTCTTGGGCGTGAAGCCGTTCAAGTTGCGCGACGAAGCACGCTTATGCGCCCGCCGAGTGGGTGATCGTGGAGTATCGTCCTCGCCAGCGCCTTCCAATGACTCCGGCGTCTTATCGCCATTGATGTGTTTGACGCCATTCCGCAAGTTGGGCAGTGGCATTCCATGGCCATCTCCGTTGGGCAGGCCGTTTGCGGAAGGTTGATGCTCGGCAACCGCCCCGGCGTAGCTCCCGACGCCGTTTGTCACTTTTGTTCCATTGCCATTATGGTTGTTGCTATTGCCCTTATCTTCCAATCGTCCCCTGGTATGGCGCAACGCTGGACTGCCGGGCGACGGAGCCTTGTCGATGTCGTCCATGACTTCTCCCAAGGCTCGCGGCTCGCTGCTGTTTCGCGCGTGCACCGGTCGCGGCGGTGATTCCTTGATGGCATCTTCGTTGATCTCTGGTTCTGGCGCTTCCAATGCTTCTTCGGCAGCCTCGGCATAGCTCTTGGGTGGCAGGTCATGCTGCTCCCGGTCAGTTGGGTCCGCGGGCGCTGTGCTCAACGACATGGCTGTGTCCCAACCCAACGAGAAGTCACGTGTGCAGATGGACAGAGATGAAGCAGAAGATGGCCGCATCACACGAGGCTGGGCACGGCACAACGTAGCGTGGTCCTGCAGCTCACCTCACCCAACCCACAGCTCGAAACGTCTCACCACACCAGCTTCTCGACATCGACGTCACTCACAACTCCGCGTGGCGCGAGCTCCACACGTCTTTCATGTGTCACTCCGGATCTGCTCCGAACTGCATCCGAGAGCTTGGAAACGTCGACCACCACCGTGTTTGCTTTGGACAACAACGACATCCAAGAGCAACGTTCTTGTCCGAGCACGTTGGCGCTCTTGATGCCATGATAAACTCCGCCCAGTCGACTTCCGCATCAAGAAGCCGGACGCAACGCGGGCAGGGCTAACACCAAGTGCTCGAATGCATCGAGTCCAGGAAGCAGCATATACAACATGCCAAAGAGTGTCAGCCCACTATTGAGGAGGCGAAAATCGTCGTCGCCCTTCACGACTGCGCAACGCACCAAGCCAGGTTCGCGAAAGAGTAGCTTAAAGGACGATACGATAGAAAGACTGGATGATGTGGGCGGGAGGCCGTCTCTTGCTACGCCAGGAACACCTCAAGATGTACTTCGCTTGATCAAGCAAATCCAAGATAACACTTTCGAAGATGTGCCAGATCGTGCGGCAGGCATGAACAGCGAACAGATATCAACCGCTTTGCGATTCAGAGCAGCACTTCCGCCCGTCGTGAGCATAGCACATCTGCATGCGCTAAGTGAGTCGACTACGAACACAGAACGACAACTGGCACGTTTGATAGCCATGGGCAAGGTCAGGAAGGTGACGATACCAGGTCGAGGCAAGGGCGGATCTGCTGTAGGTGAAGGAGTGGCGTTGGCGGAAGACTGGAAGAGCAAGATTCATCAAGAAGCTGGTATAGAAGATAATCTCAAGCAGCAGTACATTGCACTCATCAATGCTCACCCGACATCACCTACGGCACCTGTCACTTCGCTCGGCGAAGATGGAATTAAGACACTGGTGACTGCCGGCTACCTAACGAATCCAGCAGCCTTATCTTCCAACCTCAGCGACCTCTTCTCTAGACCAGCTGGAACTACCCCAACCACACTTGCTCGTTCGGGCTCCTCTTTTGCCTCAGGCACATTCGCAGCGGTTGGTGGTCAAGCAGCGATTCAAGAGAATGGTGCTGGCGGCAGTATGCTCGCCACGAAAGACACTCGCCCAGTGGGGCTCAAAGCCGGACGTGACATGACATTCAGCCTGCCGAACACAGGCTCTTACCTAAAGCTGCTGACAGAAGCACGACTCCATTTACTGTTCCTGCTAAGGCAACTCAGTCCGAGGTACAAGGAGGCGACGAAAGCATTTCTGGAAGAGAAGTGGAATGGGAATGTACCGAATGATGCACTGAGCAAGCAGAAGAGGATGAGGGGACAGTGGAATGGCGTGTTGCCGGGAAAGACGAGACGGTGGAGAGAGTTTTACGGGCTGGAGTTCGAGTGGGTGCTGGCGGAATGTGTAGGAAGTGGTTTAGTAGAGCTGTTTGACACGGGGAGTGTGGGCGTCGGTGTCAGAGCAATATGATTTCAAACCCAGCCTTGGATAACGGCGCACGAAAGCGAAATTTCATCTCGCCTTCGATCTACTCCAATGCCGCATAAAGCAGAGACTTATGCGGCTGTGCAAACAGAACAATCCTTACGGCGTAACGAAGACTCTGTATGTTGTAGTATTCTTGGGGTTTCGATGAACCTAAGCCTCCTCATCCTCCTCTTCTTCCTCCTCGATATCTACCCAGTCGTCTACCTCATCGAGCCGTACCCGCTCTAGTAGTGTAAAAAGCTCTCTCCCGCAATAATCTTCGTCATCATCCGATCGTCCAAGACTAGGCTGCACGGCTTCGGCAATCTGCGTCTCGAGCCAGTTCTGGCTTGCCGGAAGAGCCGCGCGCCACATCAAGCCGGCATCTGCCATGACTCCGGCTTCAGATGACCAGGAAGGACTTCGAGACAGACCTATTCCTGCTGCCAGAGGACGTCGCGAAGATGGCGGGCGTTCGTCGCTGCCAGAATCGACTGGAGTAGAGACGCCTGCTGCTGCTGCTGCTAGCGGCATATCTGAGGAGGTGGGATCACCTAAAACTGGCCCATGGTCCAGGGCCGCTGCGGCAGTTGTGGTTGTGGGCTCTTTACGGGAGACTGGCGGTGTTTGTAAGCAGAGCAGACTACTTGAAAGCATGATGCTCAAACGGCCTTTGGCCTGTGTGGCTGGTCCATCAGGAGGAGAGATAATAATGCCATAACTCTCCTCAAGTTCTGGATCAGACTGAGTGCTGTGGACTGGAAGAGTCTCCTTCGGGAGCGTGGGCGTCGGTTGTATCGAGGGCGGTGATGTACCACTGATAGACGGCTGCGCATCACGCTTGGTTGTGCTATCTGCTGAGGTCACTTTGCCGAGGGTTTGCGGGTTCAAATTGTCGCTGCTGATGGTAAATTTCTTAAGCGTGTTCTTTTCACGCCGACACGCGTCATCAAGGAGCAGGAGGCTCTGAAGATCAGATGGCAGCTCTTTATGGTGATGCTGATGTCGAATGTTGCGCTGCAAATCTTGAGCGGCAGGCGATAATGATTCGAACGTGTAGTCTTCTGTCTCTGCGCTGCTTGCTTTGGGTAGTGGAGTGGGCCCTGTTCCACACAGAGTTGCTATCCCGTTAGCTGAGTCGCTCGCTTTGACTGCAGTTCTCGATTGGCGGAATGTTTGTCTCGCCTTCGAAGAGCGCAGATGGTCTACTCTTCGTGGAAGCGGTAGCTTCGTTAACCTGGAGTGCGCGTCCTCTGCTTGGTTCAGGCAGACGCTAAATGAGATCAGGTTGACGCTGAAGTGCAAGTCTGAAACGCTCTGCGTGCTTTGAAAGCCGTCTTTGACTCTAGGCAACCCCATATTTTCGTCAGTTTTGCCACGCATGAGCAAAGAATGCAAGATTGACAACGACTCGCAAATGTTGGCCACACTGCCCGAGATCATCAGCATGAGAAAGAATGAGGATGCAAACATGTGTTCTGAGTTGATGTCTGTGCATCAGGCAACGAGCTGCTCATTCACTTGCCTCGTTACATGAAAGTGACGATTGCAAGACGACTAATCATTAACGCCGACTCGAGAAGACCGTATGCTGCGCTGAGACCAGCACGGTTATGATATTAGATATTCAGGTTTCCTTCCAAACAGCAAAGCTGGGAGCTTCACACAAACGCCCACTCCGGGAAGCGAGCCATACGATGACCAAATGCACGCTGAGTAAAATTGCAGACTGCCGCATGCTGTAGGGTAATAGTCCAAGGTCGAGCGCTGCCAGGCCGAGAAGTGGGTACAAGAGCCATTGGTTCGCTGCATATGGACTGCATGGCGTTGACAAGGAGAGTAGCTTGACAACGAACGACGACCCTCTGAGTCCCGCCGGGACTCGCGCATCGTGTATCGAAGCGATCAGCTTGGAAGCGACCGGCCTGGGCGGAGGTGGAGGTAGCATCAGTCTTGGGCTCTGTTGCGGAGCAGGAACATCGTCTGCCGATGGTGGTGGCAGATCCGTGCGCTTCGGTGCTACAGACAGCGAGGACTCCAGCGGACTCATAGGTCGACCAAGACGATGATCATGCTTAGCAGGACTTCGCGAACGAGTATCACCGATCGAGCGATGTCTTGCAGGTGAAACGAGGCTTGGTCTCGAGATGTAAGACGACCTGCGGATGCGGCCTCCTGCGGTTGGTGCAGGCGAGTCGACGGAAGAGACACGCGGATTTTGATCGTCGAAGTAGCTTCCAGGGTCACCAAGTGCTGCACCTCTCTTGATGCTTGCTAAGATCTCCTCTGTGCTCAGGCGCGCATGCGGATCGACGCTCAGAAGGCGTTTCAGATACTTGTAAAGTCGTTCGGGCAGGTCGGAGCGCGATCGTATCTCGTCATCGAAGCCTGTCCACTGCTGGATTTCTGCTCTCAGCTCATCGAGGTCCTCATTCTCTTCGTTGATATCGTCTGCGTTCGAGTAGGGCAAGCGACCAAAGCACATGAAGTAGACGATCATGCCCAGCGAGAAAATGTCAGACTTTGTCGTAAAGTTGCCCAACAAGCCATCGGGCCCGCGCCTTAGGACCTCTGGCGCGCAATACGAGATTGTGCCCGTCGCACCAGAAGAGCCTCGGGTAGTGCCTGCGGCTTGCACTTCGCCAAAGTCGGAGATCAGCACTCGCGTTCGACCTCCGTCTCGCTGGAGTAGACAATTAGATGGCTTTAGGTCACGATGAATGTAGCCTTTGCTATGCAAGTGGTGTAGCCCGGAGGTGATATCCCGGAAAAAGGAGAATATCTCATCGAAGGCTAGCTTACTTGGCCCTCGCAGATCATGAGATGGGCTCACATCACCTTTAGACTTCCGCCTGAGCCTATCTTTGAGCTTCTGTGTTGCGGACGACGCACTCTTAGGCCCAAGCACATATGTGTGCAGATCACCTCCGTTGCAATAGTCCTGGAGAATCCAGAGACATGGGATGCTAGGGCCAAAGGCGGAAGGCTGGTGGTCTTCAAGCCAGGTCCAGTGGTAAGCTACCAAGTTCTTGTGAGGAATCTTTTGCAGCAAGCGGACTTCGATGATCACTTTCTCGAAGTATGCCTTGCTGTCGCCAACCGGTATTCGCTTGCATGCAAAGTGCCCGAGTGACACATCGTCAATGACATGCTCTACGAGCAAGACTACACCATTTCCACCACGACCTAGTTCGCGTTCTGTTCTGAAGAATTGCTCGAAGTAGCCTGGCGAGAAAGCTGAAGCGCTAATGCCCTGACCACCTGCCGTTGCCGGCTCGCTGCCCACAAATTCTGAACCAGCTGGCGGATCCGCAGAACCGCTGACTTCGCGAGACCGGCCTGAGCGCAGTGCTGAAAGCACTCTCCGGCTTGGCGTATTGCTACCCGATCCTGATGGCGACGGACGCTGGCTTGCTGCTAGCATAGCAAAGTACTCAGGATCAACATACGGACGCTCTGGTCCAAAGGAGCGGCCATACTCGCCGTCTTCACCTGATGGCTCTCTACTTCGCATAGGCCGATGGCAGTATGGGCAATCCGTGAGCTCAACTGGGATTTCCGGGTCGTTTCGAACGGTAAGCTGCTGCGAAGCCTGATCATAGACTACCACAGCATTACCTCGCCGTCTGTTATGCTACGGTCAGAAGTGCAAATATGAAAGATGAAGCGAGCGGAGAAACGTACAAGACTACGTCGCGTCCATCATGAGCATAAGGTATCAATGACATCTGTCGCTGGGGTGGTGGTGGCGTCTCATCAGCCATGCCGTTCGCCGCGCAGTCCACATGCCTGGAATATCTCTTTCACTGCTGCTTGTAGCCGTGTTAGCAAATACTTCTAGGCTTCAAGGAATATCGTGCGCAATCTGATGGTGAATCTGATCAGGCGACGGCATGCGTGCGATCGCGGTCGCGTATGAGCGCAGATGCTGCCACGCAATATCGCTGAACGGGTGCGAAGTGCAGCTGACTGAAGTGAAGGCAGATACCCGACGAAGAGTGTGTGTGATGGGATTTGTTGATACCTCCGACCTCCTACAACAAAAGTCGATATGTCCATCCCCGGCACGGCACGGCACGGCGCGGCTCAAACTCGGACCAACCTGTTTGGAACCCAGGCTGCCAGGCTGCCATCTTCGCTCTCCCATCGCTCGAAGCTCTCTGCCTCAATCATGCAGAATATTCAGCAACGAACTTGCCACAGCCGTTTCGAACCAGCCACGGAGTAGCAGGTCTCGCTAGAGTATAGTTTAGCATCCGAGATTCGCATAGACGGACGGCGAGACTCGGACAGCCACGGAACTTCAATCGATTGAGGGGGGTCCAGTATATCATGCAGCTCCACTGTTCCGAACGCACAACTCGACAATTTGAAGCACATGATGAGCAAGAAGTGTTGCTCACCGCGCGACGGCACATGGAGAAGCGGACGCAAGCTTGCAAGCAATAAGGCAGTAAGCCGGAAAGGATGAGTAGACGCCATCACGTGATACATACCAGTCGGCCTACTAACTTACTGTAGAAGGAAACTAAGAGATCAATGCTTGGCAGAAGCCTAATTGTGTCCCAAGGCGAGCATCTTAGCGGATCGACAGAGCCTGCCAAGGCGCATTGCTGACAACGCTAGTTCTTCTGACTGTAGCATTTGTTGTTTGTGTTACATTTTTGTGCTCCTTGGCAAGTGAGCTCTCGCATCCTTACCTTCCTGCAGCTACCTTCCTGGAATAGTGCATGTTCTCATTTCTTCGAGGAGATCAGCTCCTACACAGGAATTCAAATGCATACGAGCTCGTAGGGTCAAAACCCTGCAAGGCTGCGCTTCGCAGCGTGTTGAACGTGGGCAATAACTCCATCCGGAATGACCTGCTATACTCGCTGCGTTCCAATGGCGGTCTTTCACTCGTAGAACAGGCCTTCCGGCAGCAGGAGGGAACCTTCCAGCATTCACCCTGGGAATTTGACCACAACTTAATGTCGGCAGGACACTGCTACTACACACTGTGGCACTCTTGCTTGGCGCGGGGATAGCACAGTGCGAGCTTGAAATTTGAAGTCGAATGAGTTTGATAAGTGCTGCGACACGACACACAATCATCTCATGCAGAATACAAGCCCTTGATGTATGTATGCAATGTGGAGTCAGGAATAATCGTACAATCAACACTGGTTACCAGACAGACATTGGCCATCAGATTATGTTTCACCCCAACTCCTCACTTGCAAGCCTTCTTATCCAAAGATTTCTCTTTGGCAAAGTACGATGATGAAGATTTAGTCAAATGCCCATGATGTGGCGCAGATGGTATTAGCCCGATGTTCTCCATAGAGATCTCATACATATGTGCTGCGCTGTATACAGCTCTGACCATCTGGTTTGGGAGGGGGTGGCATCCACTCTATGCTCCGGCTGTGCGTGTGCGATGTGTGGTGGTGCATGCCGTCTGGCTGCAGTTGAATAGGAGATAGTTCTGCATGCGAGCTCATGGCTCTCTTCTCGCTTAGTATTGGTAGCTCAGGCGAGCGGTAACCGGTCCCGGAGCTGGATGAAGCGTCTTCGAGTACCGTGCCAGGCGATGAGTGATACGACCTTGGCGAAGAGCCATTGGGCCGCCCTGTTTCAAAGTCACCGGCACGGACGCTCGGGAGGAGTTGCGCGATTGCTCCAGAAGGCTCAAGGGATTTGCCTTCTTGACTTAAAGGGGTGATCGGTACCCATGCATTGGGCTGCGGTGTGAATCGGGACGATGGCATGGACGTGGGCACGGGTCCCAATGCCTTGATCAACTCTTCCGGTGAGGAAGTGGAAGGCGTTGCATGAAAGGCGAGCTCTTCGCTTCCGGGGGTCTTCGCCCGTGCCACTTCAGCAATGTTTGCTGTCAACCTTTTGCCACTGCCGTCGATGATCTCGAGCGTGCCGGAAATTCGCGGTGTCCCGGAAGAGCTCTCGGAAGCACGCTGTGGTCGGGGCATTTTAGGAACATTGTTGAAAGAACTCTGCACCACTGCAAGAGTGGGTGACTGCTGCGTTGGCAATTTGTCTTTTCGGTGCGCATCATCAGCTTCCAGAGCCCGATCAACGTCCCTCCATATGTGATTTGTCTGCTTCCAAAACTCTCGCGTCCTGCTTTCGAGCTCCTCATTATGCCTCTGCACGGAGCTCAACGTCGAGCGCAGTGCCGCAATACGTACTTTGAGCGATCGCACCTCCTTCTCCAGCTCCGCAGTCTTTGCATCCCTCAACGCCGACGATGCCGGTGAAAGGTAGACTGGTGCTGCCTTAGTAAGCTCCACGTGCTCCTGGGACGGTGGGCGACGAGCTTCTGCGTGAGCCGCAGCCGGTCTTACTTGCTCGATGACATGAGAATGCTCAGTAGGTTGAGCGATCTGTGGTTTCCCAGTGAGCAGCCTTTGCTTTTCGCCTTCAAGCTTGGCCTGAAGGCGTGAACTCATCTCAAGCATGCGACTCCACTGCTCTTTCTCCTTCGCAGCTTCCTGGCGCTCTTCTTCGCGCTTCCTTTCGCTGTTTTCCAGCTGACTCTCAAGGGTCTTGACCTGCTCAGTCAGCTCCTCGTTCTTGCCCATCAACTCGTTAACTTCCTGGTCGGCAATGCTAGTTTTTTTTTCGATGTTCTGACTTTTCAATCGTTCGCGCTGCAGCTTCTGCAGCAGGGAGGCGTTTTCAGATTGCAGTGTCTGCAGGGCCAAAGATTCCAAAGGTACTTGATGCTGTAGGTCGGCAATGTGCTGTGAGGTTGCAGAGTTGGTAGATGCCGTATGTATACTTGAAGATGGTCGGTACGACATTGCTGGCGATCCCAGCGATTGTGGAACGTTCAGTGGTGGCAAAGACGGTGCCACAGACGATGGATAGGCCAAGGAAGATGGCGATGGCGATGGCAACGCCCGACTCTCATTTCGATGTGCAAAAGTAGGCGATATTTGCCGAGGATGTGCCGAGCTAGGCATAGATTCCGTTGACGGAGAAGAGTAGCCAAATCGTGGCTTTCTGGCAGTGAGATTGATGGACGCTCGACGACCACGCTGCAATGGCTGTTCACCGGATGCACCTGATCGTGGTCTCTTAGTGTCGTGTGGATAATCTCTGTCCCAGGTCTCCGCATGTCTTTTCAGGAGGCTTGGTGGCGAGAGATCGTGGGCATATGCACCTGGCGTATTGCTATGCTGGCTAGTAAAGTGGCCTTGCTGGAAGCGTCGACCAGCAGCATCCTGTGGGTCGGCTTTCGCCACCGCAGCCCCATTGGTATCATTGGAACGACGGGTGTGCCCCTGGAAAGTGGCGAATGACGGCAGGGACGTTGATGGCGTCAAGAGCGGTGGTTGTGGTTTAACATTGTGCGTGTGACGGTCTTGTAATCGTGATATGCTCGAAGTTGATATCCTTGGCAGATCTGTCATGACGCCACCATGGTTAGCGCTGGGCGAGATGAGAAACGGCATGAATAGACATGTGATAAGCCGCAGGAAATATGTGTCTTATACATGCCTTGTACCTCAGGAATCTGAAGCGTAAGTGAAGGGGGGGCATCGGTAATATGGCTAGAGCTTTCACGCCGATCGTCGTGTTGTAAGCTTCGCCAAGCACCCGTGAAAGTTGCACGAGGTGAAGTGTTTGCCGGTTCCTGCGGACCGTAGTTTGCATTGTAGCGTTCGTATAGGCGCGAGTGAAAGGTAGACGCTGGAGTCGTAGCAGCGCAGGGCTCCGTCAGCCGTGGCACCTTGTCAGGAGCCCTGGCTTCCATTTCGCGTGAGTTCCCGCTCCAGGTATAAGTGGGTGTATCGAGGACGGCAGTGTGAGACGCTGCTGGATCGACAGCATCAGCCGCGGGAAGCTGCGGACCACGCAGCCGGGGGGACTGCTCGAGGCGCTGGGAGTATAATAAGCTTTTTGAGCCATTACTACTGTGATGTTCTTCACAGGATACCGTGGCTTGTCGCCAGCAATTGGAGTTCCATGTTGACGGCTCTGGGCTCATTTCAAACTCAATCGTCGTGCTGAAATGCTAGCGGCCATACGGGATGGAAGGAGGCTCACAGGAAAAGCTGAGCCGAGCACATCGAATAGGTAAGGTACCGAAAGCAGAGCGAAGCAGTTGCCAGTCGACAGTGTAGGTGAAGAAGTTAAAAGGACGATGCATCTAGCACCGCTTGGCGTGGGAAAAGGCTCCAAGTAACTCACGGCGCAGTTGCCAGTTGTGGAAAAAGTTCGAAGACGACAGGGCACGCACGCGGACTTCACGAGCCCCAGAGGCCAGGGGTATGCGAAGTGTAAGAGATCGAGGTCCCAGCAGTAGTGGATACGCAATAGACATCACAGACCCGGTAGATTAATAATAATGTCCAGGGTTCATGTCATTTGGCCTGTGACAGGAAGCACGGAGCTTTAGTCATCTCATCATGCACTGCAGAGCCTGCTGCCGAAGGTTGTGCGAGAATAATGATCGGCCAGCAGGAGTCTACTACTACTACTGCTGCTGCTGCTGCTGCTACTACGTAGTTCTGTATGCAGAGGCAGCGTGGTGGGCGGTCATGGCCGACGGCAGCTAGGCAGGAACAGGCAGGTCCTCATCAGTAATGATGAGATCAGAGTCAGCACCACACGCGTCTGTCTATTTACACTAGCTTCCAGCTGCTACGGAGGTACAGTATCGTGGTCAGCATGGCATCCATCGTTGCCCGTGCGTCGCGTGCGGGCGGCCGGGCGGGCGGACGTGCCTGTGACCAGCACCGTACCGGTACGTAGCCAGCTGTGTCGCTGTCCTAGCGATCTTCGCGACGTACGTAAAGGAGATCAGTCAGCGACGCTAAAACGCATGAGAAAGCGTTGTCAGAACAGAACATGCCGTCTTGGCATTGCCTGTGCTGCCAAGAGCTGCCAATCTGTTTTTATTAGGGTTTGGCCTGAGCTGCCTGACGCTCTTCGCCGGGACCGACCAATCGGAGCTCGCTCTAGGAGCGGCGAACGATGTCGGCTACCGCACCTGAAGCAGCAATCACAAGCCTCCATTGCAAGTCTAGCTTTGAACTTTCCACGCCTATACCACCAGCCCTGCCCAGCTTTTTATACATACAGCCTCTCTCGGAATCGGATGCTCGCAACTTCTATGCATTCTTGAGACCAAGTGCCCTTGACTGTATCATCGCCCTCGATGATCTGAGATTATCTCGACTACGACCTATCTTACGGAGATACTTTTCCGCAAGAGCTTACTCGCCCTATTACGCGTTCATGCTACATGCATGCATATATTGGTATTGCATAACTTACTTGGCTCATTGCACACTGATGCCGACATACGAGCCGGTAATGCGCATATTCCAGGTCAAGAAGTCCGCTCTTCCAGATGGCGCCGTAAGACTATTCCTAGACACCCTGGAAAAATGCCGCTCTCGATCCAAATGCGCGCCGTTCCTACTCATGACTGCTGCATAAGGATTTGGGCAATAACCAGCTGGAACGTTTTGGGAACAAGTTTCAGCCTTATAGATCATGCAGCCAGCGGAGCCGTAGGGAACGATCAACTCATACTGCTGCTTGCTGGCGAAGATGCAAGTCTTGAAGTTGGCTTTCTGACCCTACAGTGCTACCTCTGCTCATTGCCGCCCTATGAATGCGTGGCGCACAGCTCGGCGTGCTATCTGTTATTGACGTGTTCACTAATCACATCACGTAACAACAGATCAAAGATCATAAGCACATTCTTCTTCATAGGCTCATTGCTCGTAACGAACGCTGCCCGTAACAAGGTATTACGTGCCGGCAGTTTGCCGGCTTCAGCGCAAGCATGATTCCGCTTAAAGGGTGCCTGTAACCTTTGTCTTGCGCAACTCGTACTGTTGTACTCGCTTCAATCAATTTCCGACTGTTGCCCTAATATTGCATTCTTGCATTGGACATTTGGGCCGCTCTCCGGATTCTCCGGCAAGACGATCCTTAGGCACATCTCCGATGATGCCTGTTGAGCTCAGCATGAGCACTACTTTGCATCATGTCTGCTGCTCTGCGTCTCGGTCCTTCTTGTGGCTCCTCGTGTCTTGCAAACAACCACTAGTGAGGTCCCTACGTTCTTTGCTACAATGACTTCCATCGTCGCTAACAGCTACCATTGAATATAACCTAGCCTTGTTACAACACACTTTTCAGCCAAGTCTTCATTGCTTGGTGAAACCGTGAAGTGTGTTGATATGCGTTAGGTCGCCTATGTTGTTCACTATACGTTGTCGGTCGGCAGACAAGACCTATGTGCTATGCTGCGTCAGTCTTAACCAGCAGCAGTGTCAGCATCCGCGAGCCACGGGCGCATTGTTGGTTATCGCTTGAATGGAATCAACGCATATGTTTCTGGGACCTAGCGACTGGACTAAGCACTTTGCAATCGCTGGAGATTATGCTCGACAATAGGTGCCAAAGTCAGCACCTAATGCTCAAACCGCCTTCATCACTATCCAGTGCAGGAGCACAGCAAGCAAATGCACAAGCTCCACTAAGCTCTTCAGTATGCGGTCGTTGGTCAACATATCTCAATGAGCTCGCCGGAAGCCCATAACTTATTCGCACAATGGATGCGGGACCGTGTTGGCTGGAGACCATGTGAAACGGACTTAGATCACACGCTTATAAGACAACGAGGTTGAAAGGTGAAGTCGGCACGACCATTATCGGCGCCGACGCTAACCTGGTCTCTGCCACTCAACATGTTGCCAGTTGTAGCAGCCACTCCCTGCAGTTCTGTCCGGGCAGAAGCCGCATATGGGCAGGTGCCAAGCCTGTGACAAGGTTGTCAAGCAGGCAAGGCCAAAGCCAGACTGACTGCTATCAAAGCAAGCGACGTGGCCTGATGAGAAGATGGAAGAGCGAATCCAGAATTCTGCAAGATTCCTTGGAGCCGCCTGTGCTCCCCGGCCGTTGGTACAGCGGCTTGCCCCTGCAGCCGGGCCTATCTTCTGTATCAATGCGCACCCGATAAGGCTTCGAGATTGGTCTGCTACACCAACAGCAGCCTCAAAATGAGCCTATGTTAGCTCCAAACACACTGAGAGCGTAGGGCTGAAATTGACACGATCGGTGGCCAGAGGCTGTACTGTATTCAGCAGCGCAACGTCGGTTCTCTAGGCTTCGTAAACGCTGCGATTCGCTCAGAGGTATCAAGCTTTTGTCAGTGGCAAGGGTGACGAGCTGGGCACAAAAATTGTTCGCTGCACCAAGAGCCCGCCAAGCCGCCAAGCTCAACAACCACCTAGCATAACCATGACACGCATCTGATGTACGCGTCACGCGTCGTATATATGAAACACGCTTCAACAACGTGTACAGGCAAGCATCGTTCGCAGTCATACTCGGGGCATCATCTCTTAACGAGAACATTTTCACAACATCTTTCTAAACCTAATTCGATCTCACGCCTACCCGACATACACATGGAACACTCCCATAAGACCATAGCTTCCCTTCTTGCGCAGGTTCCCCATCCACGTGTCATAGAAAGGTAGCCAGAATTGGGAGAAGAGAGAAAGAGACCGACATAGTGAAGTTGAGCTATGGTTGGATAGAGCAAAGATGAAACCGGAAAGATTAAACAGAGTCAAGAAAGGTAGAGTTGGCAAGAGTAGAGTAAAAGAGTTAGGGTAAGGGTGAAAGCAAGAGTAAGTATGCGAGCAAGGGCAAGGGCAAAAGTTAGGGCAAGAAATGGTGTAAGGATAAGCGCGATCATGAGAGGTACTGTAGGATGAGGGCGAGAGCGAGGAGTAGGGATGTCATTATTGAAAGCTTACCGTAAGGACAGATCCCGCCGTATGCAGCCAGGCTCATTCGCCTTATCTCGAAATCTTATGCTAAAACCTTCACAGCCTTGCTGACAGACACAAGCATGGCACCTACATGGATTCGTGGCTCAGGTGGTGCTGTCCGCGTTACTTTCGCCACACCCGGACTTCCCCTTCAAGCATCAACCCTGACCTGCCTCATATTTGTCACATCGGACCACACCCCACCTTCCCGACTGATTATGCTGATCTCGTTCGTCGTTCATGTGCGACATACATGCTGAGTCCTGGAAAACCGGACTTCGATCCTTTTCTAGAAAGAAGCAATCTCCCATGGAAGGATGCGGATTTCCAAAATTTAAGGAGGTATGCGGTGCCTCTCGAGCACGTTGCTAGTCTCGAATACAGAGTCTAGCAGCAAGTGGCCAGGGAGGAGGTCAGGGTGCGGTACTGCGGGACATGAGGAATGTCGTGCTCTTTCAACTTCAATGGTTTGCGAAGGCAGGTCTGAGCCGTAATGCCTCCATGAACTGCAAAGGCAACTGATACCATCAGCTGTGGCTCGTAGATCGTCAAGCGCGATATCAGGACACAGGAAAGCGTATCGGCGTGACTATGTAAGTGCAGCTCCCTGCCCACGATATCGAGCAGTACGACCAAGCATGTCCCCATCATGGTAGCCCAAGAATGGCAAGAGGATGTCTCGCTTCAGTTGTACTCACTAGGCCGAATGATGGGACGATGAGGCTATAGGACACCAGATGGCTGTCGGCAACGAAGAAGATCATGCTATCCGCCGAACGACAGCCAATTGCAACGAGCAGAGAACGCACCACACGATCGCCCATCGCCACTCGATTGCTCGGAACAGGTCTTGAAGTAGTATCCAGCAAATTGTGCTCAGTCATGCCATGAACGAGATACGTCCCGTCAACGTCAAGTCGGCCGCGACGAATGCATACTGCATACTATTATACATACCAGTGCACCTGCTGAGATTTCGAAGCACAACGGGCATTACAATATAGCTGGTTGACATCTAGCTCAACTACGGACCAAGAGGTGAACTCTGGAGTGCGGTTCAACGCTATATGCGGTATGCAATCGCACATAGACTGTGAGATCCTTTTCACAGCCATGCCGCGAGAAGGCACCGACACAACTGCATAGCAAAAACTTCTCACCCGCACAATTCGTACTACAACACAACTCGAGACAATGCTACAAAACCATGTCTTCACGCTCCACTTTGCTCACGGAGCGATTATAAGCCCAGCCATCTTCACAACGCCAAAATTCTAACCAGGTACGTATTCCTACAATGCAGTACTACCCCAACATAGGAGGTGAAGCCGTAATTTCCTACTTCCCGTCCACCTTCACCGAGACATGAATGGTTGAAGCCGAAGGAACCTAAGACTGCTCCACCTGCATCGGCATCTATATCCCCCTCGGCAACAATACGTTCGTTGCCGAGCACATCAAAGCTTCCTTCAAAAGCGCAAGACGAAGTCAACGGATGCTGGTGTCCAACTCCCGGGGTCGGCGGCGCTCTGGATGCCTATGTCGTAGGACAATTGCAAAGCGCTCTAGCACTGCAGGATACCCTGCTGAGCAAGATTTGTTGAAGATGAACGTCCCGTGTTGGTGAGACGAGTCGAGATATGAGTAAGAATAGATGCTGGGTATCCAAATACAGCAGGCTCGAATTACCTTGCTATCGATATCGATTCGCGAGAACGAGAGATAATCACACGCGTACGTCGTTCGAGTGCTTCCGTGCTAGCGTGGGAGAAGTTCTCGCGTTTCATGGCGACAAGGAAACGGAACGAAGAACCGTTCACCTATAGCTCTCCTTTTCTTCTAACAAGATCGCCGCACGTGAGTCTGGCGAGCAATAATGCTATTTCGCCGGCACTGCGGAGTCATGATGGTGGATCTGGCAAGCTTAGATCTGAACTGTCCAGGGGCGTTTCTCTTCCTCACCTCGTATGCATCTAAGTACTGCAACCCGGATCTTGCTTATTTCTTGGCAAATGGCGAGTGTCAGCACTAGAAGGCGTGCGCTTCTGGAGGTTCGTCGCGCTCGGCACGTATGCGCTCGCGTTGGTCCCATAGAGGAAAGTCATCTAGGGCTTGCCTTAGAGCACTATAGGACGATCGCACCAGCTGCAGACCCGCCGTGATGACATTGGCTATTCCAACCGCTGCTTCCAGTGGCCACGGTCACTGAACTGTTGATGATGCCAGTAGCGATTAGACCATTGCTTGTAGGCGTCTTTGGTTGAGGCATCTCTCCGTTCTCGGCCTTAGGCTTCGAGTTGTCGACTTCCTCCTGCTTGTCGCATGACATCCTCGACACAATGCTTCGTACCGCCATGGCACCCCTTCATTTGTCTCTTACACTCGGCGCAGCCTGCCGCTGTCTTCTGTGTTTGGCAGTGTCGATTCTGAAGGAGTTCTGAAGTTGCGTGGTGGTGGTAGTAGTGGTTATGCCATGGTGTACTGGTGGCTTATTGTCTTGTTATGCGAGGAAGAACTCAATGTCGTGTATAAGTAGAATGAAAAGTATTAGTGAATGCTCACAGATGCTTGATGAAGAGAGCATGTGCCACCGCAGCTCGAGTAAATGCAAGCCTGCGAGCTCTAAGCAAGACCTTACTATACATTGTTGTAACACATGCCTGCCTTGAATCGTTGAGGCCCAACGATCTTCTTGATTCTCCTCACAGCGTATTGTTCCGTGCCAGCACTTTCTTTGGGCATGTTACACTATTTGCTGAACGGCGCGAGACTCTCAGTCATGAACTTTCCTCTCATTGAAACATCGCACTGCGCGAGGACTTGTGGAGTCACAGCTGCGATAGCACTAAGAGCAAGGAGCTGATGTTCGTCTCTTTATAACTTCTCGTTGAACCATATTCATATCCTCCTAGACCACGTCTTTATTTCGGCCACTTCTTCCAGCCTCTTCCATGACCCCTCTCCTTCCATTGTCTTACCATCTCGGGCATGCCTTCCATAGCCCTCCTCCTCTCCTCCAGTCGTCCCTTCATAGTCCTTTCCCACGCCTTACCCTTCACCCTCTTCCCAACGCCGGTCCCTTGCACTCTCAGTCCGTTCTCAATCCGCTTCTGCTCCTTCACTTCGGGGTGTTTGGGACTTATGGGCATTAGTGGTAGGACATGATGTGCTTGGGCGAGCTTGAAGAGGTCTGCTTGAATGCGGAGGGAGATCTGAGGTGATTGCCAGTTTCCCGTTCGTGGGTTCTTGAAGGGTAAGAAGGGATTTCGTTGGTGTTGTTGCTGTGGTTCTACCGGGGTCACTGTGGTGGATGCGCCGACATTGGGATCTGAAGAGGACGTGTTCTCGGCGATTGTGACGCTTTCGTTGGATATCGATTGTGCCGCGCTTGATATCTGTGGCGGGTATTTTCTGAAGAATCTCAATAGTCGAGGAGGTAGCTGTTGCGCCAGTCGTATGTGTTGTTCCATTGCTGCCATGTTGATGTGTTTGTCGAACCTCTGAATAGTGTTGCGGCGCGGAGACGGACATGTCGTCTTTGGATTAAGTCACCGAAGTTCTACCAGCTTCACGCGTCAACTGCTTGCCTGCAACAGTAGCTACACCACCGAAACACTTTCAAGCCAAACGACCGATTCCATCACAGCGCAACTCGCTAGACTATCGCACGCACATCACCGATCATCAACGCTCTCGATACCACAGGACAAGATTAGCAGCTCCTCGACGCAAACAACGCCTCAATACCACAAACGGCACCATGTCCTCGCCATTCTCCATCAGTATGCCGTATCACACCACGTGCTGCTAGGATCCTCACTAACATCACATCCAGATGGCGGCGCCTGTGTGGCAATGGTAGGCAAAGATTGTGTGGCCATCGCATGCGATCTCCGACTTGGTCTCCAATCGCTCACCGTCAGCAACAACTTCCCCAAGGTCTTCAACTACGGCCCCAGTGTGTACCTCGGCCTCACAGGTCTCGCGACCGACGTAAGCTCTGTATCGGAGCTCTTCCGATACAAGGTCAACATGTACAGATTGCGGGAGGAGAGAGACATCAGCCCACAGACATTCTCCAACCTGGTATCGAGCAGTCTGTACGAGAGGCGATTTGGTCCGTGGTTCATCAGCCCTGTGGTGGCAGGAATCAACCACACCACTGGGAAGCCGTTCATTTGCGGGTGAGTCAAGAAATACGAGAAGGAGGACATCTGTACGTGCATGGCAAGCAGGCATACTGACATCCCCGCGCGCACAGCTTCGACTCCATCGGCTGCATCGACTTCGCGAAAGACTTCATCGTCTCTGGAACCGCCTCAGATCAGCTCTTCGGTACCTGCGAAGGTCTTTGGGAACCAGATCTCGGCCCAGAGGACCTTTTCGAGACCATCTCACAAGCACTCCTCAATGCAGTCGATCGCGATGCGCTTTCCGGTTGGGGAGCCCACGTATACATCATCGAGAAGGACAAGGTCACCAAGCGGTTATTGAAAGGGCGGCAAGATTAGGTGGACAGAACATGGCTCCGAGGTCGTGTGAGGTGTACAATAATAGAGCATTGCATGGTGAGGCCAGGCAAGGCGTTCAAGGTGCACAAGGGCGTACAATGCGTAAAACGAGCGCATCGTGCTGCATGCAGCTTTTATGACATGAAATGATACCGATACAAGCGAGTCCGAAACGTTCTCAAAGAGCATAATTCGCTGACTCGACCAGAGCGCCAATATTGACATGAGCCTGTACCTCCGTAGCCACATTATTCAATCATCAATCGATCTGCTGAAGGATATTCAGACGTGAATGTGGAGGTGAGCTGGCGACATGAGCATTAACCACTACTAGCTGCGGTCGGCTCTGCTGCGTTTTGCTGTTGTGGTTGTAGAGGTGGCCATGTGGGAGGCGCACTACCATATCTTCGCTGCTGAAGAATGAATCTGAAGCTGGTGTGGAGGTTGGTTCGAGAGCGTCGAGTCACTGAGACAGTGTAGGGTTGCTGGCGAAAAGGTCATCTGTAGCTGGTCTTGATGTTTGCTTGAGGAACTCGAATGGTTGTGGTGTCGAAGTGGTGCTGTGTAAGAATGGAGGTGAATGCTTCGATGAGGAAAGCGCTGCAGTCTGACATGTTCATATGCTGATGAAGTCTTGGGAGTATCCCATCTTCGCAGTCTAAAATTGACATGTGCATGCCAGTCCTTCTCCTCCTTCTCTTCCTTTGGAGTCACGCGCTCCCATGCTTATTCTTCCGCAAGAATCCTTCGCTCCCTCGCCAAAAGTCTCGAAGAAGAGCTGCTGCTGCTGCTGATTTCAATGGCCGCCATGAACCCAGCGGTCCGTGCTCACCATTCTTCGCCACTACAGTGTCATCGACGCCGAAGAACTGCTTAACAGATTCGTAACGTAGTGCCCCGTCGATAGTGATCCTCGATAAACACGACTAGGACATGTCAGTATAGCTTTGTTCTTGTCGACAGCCTCTCGAGAAAAGTCAGTAGTCGCTTCACCTGCGCGGGACTTCTCGAGGAAAAATATCTGTCGAGCGCGTGCCTCTGCTCGGGCTGGGGCAGCAAGTCTCAGTTGAGTTGCGGAAATATTCTTGACTGAAAGCTTGGTTGTGCGCGGCGAAGAAGGACCGCCCGTTTGATGGAGGTGATGTGCAAGCAAACGCAGATATTGTTGCTTTGGCCATGTATGCTTTCATGTCAGTGGTGTGGACGATGGTGGGAGACTTGCCGACGAGGGCTTCGTCTTGTCTGAGGCATTGGTATATTGGAGTGGACAGGCGATTGGACATAGCTATACGATGACTGCCGGTGAGTCGAATAGCAGGCCGAAATTGTTGGGTGAACGCATGCTAAAGCGTTTTTGAGTGAATAGACGTTCGAGATGACATCGAATGGTAGACAGACCAAGTCGCATGCTGGAATCAAGGGGTTTGTCGCGCACATTAAGCAGACCGTGGCCAGGTATTCAGGCTCTTCTAGCAATATGTCGAGGTGTCAGTACCAGTCTTGAGCGCACAGTAAGCAATGCATGAACAGCATAAGGGCAGAGGTCTAGATGCTTCATTCAGCGCTGTCATTCGGGAAGAGATGTTTTCCTCCACATCTACGGCGTCACCTGTGCACATCATTGCATCCGCTCATTAAGTGATTCTCCTGATTCTGGAAATGTAACTGTGCGAAGGCCATCTGATCGTACGATGCTGCTGCTGTATTTGTTGCGCCGTTCCGTCCAGCCGATGCTTTGGTGTTTCTTCATCACACTTGTTTGCCACTCTGTACCTATGCCATATCTATGCTGAGACTGTGCTGTGGCGAACCTTCTTCATGCTGACATTTCATCTGGATTCTGGTCAGCGATGGTGAATATCATACCCCTTTTATCGTGCACTTACGTATGTAGCTTGCGGGACGATTGTCACGTTTGCCGAATAGTCTTTGTCCATTCGATGGCGCCATATTGCTTGATGGCGCCGTGACCGTAGACGGCGAAAATGGTGACCACGATGATACAGGATCTGAAAAGGATGGGCATGGGGATGGTCGACTTGAACCCGATCCGGACGCTGATACTGCTGTGCTAGGTCGCGATATAGCAGATTCGCCACCACCTGGATGCCAAGTGTACCCTATCGTCAGGCCGGACAGTCTTCGCATCTCATTCTCAGTCGGTACATCTCCAATGAAGACGTTGTGTCCAACGATGAAAGCAAATGATGCTGCACTCAGCTGCAACACTTTGCAGCTCAACTCGCCAATGTTGAACACTTCCCCATCTTGGAAGGTAGAGTCGAAGTGATTGGACCATTCCGGATTCTGCCGGTACTGTCGTGCAAACATGCGCTGGACACCTGCAATACTTTTGCCGGTGCAAATCCGCGGCATCTTGCCTTGTTCGTCTCGGAGCTGCGTCCTTAGGTACCATGCTGATGTCCGGATTTGGTGCTCACGGATCGCATGCGTCTCCAGAATGCGCTGGACGCGGTAGCCATAATGTCGTGCAGTTTCCAGTAGCCGGTCGGCAGCGCTTGTGCATATGCCTTTCGAGGGATGCACTTTGTCCAGAACAGCATCGATGATCACTGCGTTCTTGGTCGTGGGGTCTGCGACAATCCATTGCCACGTCGACGTGGATGTTTCGAACAAGGTGTGTATATGTGGTTCTGTACTTGGCTTTGCGGTGACGATGATCGGCGGCTCTTGCTCCATCGTGCGAGTCAGTTGCGAGCAGGGATGTGGCGCTTTGGTCGGCCTGACTTCACAACTGTGCAATAACAAATGCCTCGAAGTAGGGCGGAGTTGTCGTCGTACTTTTCTCGATGGAGAACGAACGATCTCGTCGTCGCACGCTTGTGTGAGTCTTTTCTCCTCCACTTTCTCGCCTGAAATCCGGTGTTACCAGTCGAAACCCCCCCCCGGTCAGTGAACAGATCCAGGCGATAGTGTCGACAAGGATCATCGGGTGTAGATGAACCTTCTGGCCAATTGGAATGTCGTCTCACATTTCACACGCCTTCACCACAGCACCTCTTGATGCGAAGAGATGAAAGAAACAGCGATCGCTAACACGCGCCGCTGTGGGATTCGGTCGACGTGTAATAGACGAGGTAGATCGCGGTCCGCTCGCGCCAGAGGCAACTTTCTCCCGGTCGCGTACCGTCTTCTGGGACATCTTCAGCGACACGGTCGTTGTGAAGAGATGACGATTGCTTGCATCGTGGCAAATGCAGATACGCGCGCGGATTCTGCACACCCGCAACGCAATGCACGCGCGATGCGACTCGAATTAACCATGAATAAGCATGCGGCGCATGCCGTTGTTAGGAACTTGGGAAAGCGAGGGCTGGTCCAATCTATGCCCCTTGAATGAAGGACCACGCACCGCCACGCAGAGCACAATGGCCATAACCCATCCAAGGACCCGTCCGTTCGCCGCCTCCAATGCATCCAGCTCATCGTGTCAGCACAATCACGGGATGCAAGCTCCCTTTTCGGGTGCTTGCTGTCGAATTACACGGAGGCAGCTCCTTCCGCCTTCGGCTTCGATCCTCTCACCGGTCACGCATGCCTATGCAGTAGAGGCTCAGTTTCTCGCATTGAACACTTCGTAGCAGCCACGGACCATGGCCTTAAGCTGCACTGTAATCATGCGATTCTCCTGGTGCGCTTAGTCATGCAGCGAGTCCTGGCCCACAGCCGCAGTTCTGGGTCTTCTTGCTCGGACTGTCTTGCCAAGCGTGGCATCATCCTGCCCAGCCGTCAACACGCTGACAGCTGTGTTTGCGGCATGTGTCCCAAGTAGGGGCGAGGAGCTGACGTGGAGAGAGAGCACTCCCTCCAGCTCAAGTACATTACTTCCTACAATTCGACTCCGCTGAGGCCTTCCATTCCATTCGACCGCCAAAGCATCCACTTGCCATCAACGACACGAAAGTCTGCCGTCCTCACCACTGGGCGAACAACACCCTCTGGCACGCCATACAGATCAAAGATGGCTATTGCTGAAACTCGAGTTCTCCTGTCGTTGACGACGATATCGACATTGTTGATCGTGCTTCGACGGCTGGGCGAAGCTGTTTCTTTCTTGAGCATCTCGAGCCATTGGCTGCAATCGAGCTTGTCGTGTGGTATGGCACAACCGGCTTCTCCTCCGCCTGAGAGAAAGTCGGGCGCAAGTCTTGTCCATGGATACGCCTTTGGATCGAAATTGCGACTGTTGATGGCTGCGCAAATATCGAACATGACCGCTTTCACATGTGAAGCGACTTCTTCACATGTCTCGTCGCTCGCAGATGCCATGTTCCCCAAATGCTCTGCTCTAAAGTAACTGCACCGGCGTTCCCAGCTAACTTATACCTCGCTAGCCAAGAGTCCAAGAACGTACCGTATTGCTGGAACGTCACACAGCGTCACGGACCGGTGAGACGAAGGACCTGCTCGAAGCCATGGCGCAGTCTACGCGATAAGGGCGTCCAGTATTCTTTCCGAACGGTGCAAGATTCACCGGTGAAGCAGGCCAAAAGTCGGAACAGGAAATCGGCAAGCTGTAGACTCACAGACTACTGTAGTCTCACATATTGCCTCTCCATCCACCGATTCCCGAACAGGTATTCTGCACGAAGCGACCACTTGGAGTACACATGCACCGACCCAAAGCTCATGTTCGCACTGTTTGACGAAGGGCCCCCGGGACGCTGCACCTCCACTGTCGCACAGCTCCACGAAACTTCCGACTCGGTAATGGCTGATGCGCGCCGTCCTCTTGACTCCAAGTTATACGTTCTCTCACAGTCTTTCACCAGCTCCACCTGAGTGTCATCGTCGTCCAGTCTCATTACTCTTGCATCTCCATTGGGAACCAGCAAGAAATCGATGGCGAAGCTCCAAATGTAGAATACGAACATAAGAGATAGTATCCACTCGACGACAACGGAGCAATCGCGTAGTCCAATGCGGCCAAGAAGAGACATGGACCCAAATATTGCAGCTAATACGAGCTCAAGAACAATGAAGAAGAGCTTGATACGGAACGACCAGTGGAGGAGGATGTTATCGGGAAACTTCCGAGACATTCGGTGCCTCTCCAAGCACATAAACGCGGCGGCCAGAAGGTACCCCAGGATGAAGACGCCCAGGTTGATGAAGTGAACGGTCATGTGCCGCTTCAGGTCAAAGATGCTCAGTAGCACCAACCCAATCGCACCAACAATCGTGAAGAAGCTCGCCAATATCGACATCGCGGTGCTCCATCTGCTGTCGACATGCAGTAGGACACCCTTGTGCCTAAGCCACCTCTCCAGACCGAAAGAGAATCCAAACGTTGCAACTATGAGGCATGATCCCGTGACAAAGAGTGGTTTGCCCCAATATGATGCTCCAACGTCGCTGATATAAGCATAACGTTGGTTCGAGTACATTTCGATATAGTGTGGTGAGCCTGTCGAGAGCCAGCCCAAGAACATGGCGAGCAGAGTAAAGAGCCATGTGGTGCCGGATATGATGGGCAAATACCAGCATGGGACCCCCAAGAGGTGTGGTGATTGTGTCAAAACTTCAGGTAAGCCAGCCATGTTGTCTGAAGACGGACTTGCCGATGTGCTGTAATTGGTCGTGACAATGAGTTTTGGCCTGTAGTTTGCACGTCTCGAGTCGACTAGAGTTGTTGGCTACCAATGAGGATTTCTCTTGCACCAGATCCCGCGATAAAACGAATGTTTTCTCCTACTCCATCGTCCTGGACGACCTTCAGATATGTTCATAAACACCAAGCAGAAACGAACGTACACCACAAGAAGAAGAATGGTTGTGAGACAATGGCCTTGTGCAAACCTCTTGTATTCTACTTCGCTAAAGAACGATCGACGTGCGGAGATGCGAGCGTACAGCGGCTGAACCATTCTTGGAAGGCCGTTGATCCTCAGCTTTTTCTTTGACAGCCATCAGTGCAGCCTAGATTTTGGGCATCTGGCACAGGTCGCTGTTGCATCCCGCATGTACTGCACAGCAATACAACCATACTGCCTTTTGATAGTCGTTTCCGGTTGCGCTTTCTGCGGTAGGATCTAAGTCGCTGGCCGTCAGAAGGGTGTTATGGCTCACCAACAGCGCGAAGGTGATCGACGAAGCTTGGCACAAAGGAGGCGCGCCATGCGGGATCAGGATCATCGTAAGCAGCGCCATGTTTCGCGACGGAAGTGCTGATCATATGGTATAGACAGCCAGCAGAGGTGGGAGTCTGTGCAGAGCCTCGTAGACCGAATGCATGTAGAAGTACATCACAGCAGCTGGCTCCGCATGTCGTCCATTATGTTGATGTGATTCTTTGTTGATGTGTTTGTTCAGCGAATACCCATCGTTCGCCTGATCAGTAGCTGTAATCAGTTGTCGGCAAACGTTGAACGGTCGGAGTGCTTGAGCTCTGGCTCGCAATTTGCTCTCTCAGGCATAGCTCTCTTCGCTCTTTCTGTTTCAACTCTTTCCCCGTGCGACGCGTCTTCTGATCACTTCCAACAAGTGGTGCCCTGGTTCTGCTCGCCATGACGAGAATGCTGTAAATGACTGTGAGGTGGTAAACAGCATTATCTCGACATCTCCCCTAGCTGTGTTGATGATCGATACGCCCCGCATCATGTGCTGGAAGGCGTCTCTGCTAAAGGACATGGTGTGTAGACGTGATGAGGGGTACGTGAGGTGAGATTATGTCGCTTGTCTTGAACACGTCGCACAAGCTCACCTTGGTACACTCTTCTATGGTTGAGCGTGATGAACTGCGGGTGCAGAATTGGGCCCTCACGCCAACTGTGCATCATGCGATACACTATGGCAGCCGTCGTTCGGTTGTTCATACTACAAATGTATGTCGGTCTGGGAATGATTTGGGCGAGTACGCTGCACGCACTTTGCGCTGTGGTAAGGATGTTGATACCGTTCTGTTCCTTCAGATGGGGGCCGTCATGGAGAAAACGCTGCAGGTATGAGGTAGAGCGGTACTTCGAGGGTCAATGAAGTCGTAAGGCCAAGAACTGCTCGCATCATGACCTGGTCATGATGGTTCGACGTACAAAGATGGTACGACGTTCCTTGTATCAACGAGCTGAAGAGTGGTGTAGTCATTATGGCCAAGCCGGGTAATCCATGGATATATGTATGCAAGAACGTGCGCGAAGGTTGTTCAAGCTTCCTTTCCATGTCAGCGGTCTACACCTCACTCGCTGGGCGGCATAGTGCATTGCGGAAGTCGCGTCCCTATTCTCGTCACGTACTGCGTGTGAGAAGTGCTCCATAATGAAGGTCAGCTAATGCTCAGGAGCTAGCCATACCCACTTGAGGTCGTTACAGCAAACCTCCGATTGCACAAACAGCCATCGCTGACAAGAGCTTCTGATGATGGAGGGTTTCGCAGAAGAAATCGGCAACGGACACTACAAGTAATGCGAGATGAGATGTGGCTTCGGCGATAACGCGAGTGGCAGTCTTGCAAGCGATGGCTTGCATTAGAGCGCTTCTGCAGGCCCTGCGCACCTCTGTCCGCACCCAGTGCCCCCCTTCACGCTATGCTATGTTTCCTGGCCAAGCTGTGACTCGGAGCAGCAAGTCGGCGATATCGCAGGCGTATCGAAGTGCAGGGAGCAACAAGCACTTTGACGTCTTGGTCTTGCAGCAACGGCATAAATTATGCACACTCTTGCCTTGTAGCCAGTGAGTAGGCTGGGCCACAGAGCAGTTGGCCTCTGGACTTCCCCTTTTGGCCGCACTTACCTCTGAATCTGGCAAGTGCGTGGTCGTTGATGCGTAACTATGTACGTGCCCCGCCAGAACGCTCTGTTCCGTCCACCAAACAGGAGTCAAGAACGGACGAAGTCGAAGATGCCTGGACAAATAAGGAAAGAGCCTGGGTGATCTCGACTTTATGCAACTCCAATCCGCACACCAATGCTAGCGGGCATGGTGGGGTGCAGCCATGGAGCCGGTCTTCCGTCCGGAGTGCACTGTCTATGGTACGCGAGTCTTGAACGAGCTCATTTCAAGGAGGAAAGTGAACATCTTAAGCTTCGCTACTTCCTCACACAATAACGATTTGTTTCATCTTGATTTCATCGAGCGAACTGACTCTGCTACCGAGTCCTTGCCGCGCTTACTGCTACAGCATCCGGCACGAAGGAAGCTTTCTGAGGCTGCTTGGTTTGTAGAGATCCAACGCCAAGGTAAGCTTGGTGTTGTCTTCTGGTCACGACCATACCAGTCGTGAAGCATAGAAAATCCATCAATGCGTTCGAAAGATGAAACTGACAATGGCTTCCGCAGGCGCCGTGACACAGCATGGACACAAACAACGGGCAGCAAGGCCACCAGAGCGACATTGCAGGATATCTTGGCAGCGATTTACCTGAACCACAAAGGACAGCATACCAAGAAGGTGTTGATGCAGACATACCGACCAACACTGGGATGGTCAATTCACCGCCCACTGGCTCACTGAGCAAAGAATGTGATATCGAGAAAGGTGGCAATAAGCACGACCGATCCGAGGCGACCTCAATCTGCGGCAGCCATACAACCGAGTCAGGCCCTGAAAAGACTCACCCGGCCACGACGACCGATGAAGCAGCAGACCCCAACATCGTCTCGTGGGATGGCGACAACGACCCGGCGAATCCAATGAACTGGTCGTCAGGGAAGAAATGGGGTAACATTGCAGTTTTATCAGCCCTCACGCTGCTCACTCCGCTGGCGTCTTCGATGTTTGCGCCTGGCGTGCCACAAGTGATGCAGGATTTCAACTCTGACAGTGACGCGATCGCGACGTTTGTGGTGTCGATTTACATCTTGGGCTATGCTATCGGGCCACTTGTCATTGCGCCGATGTCTGAGCTTTATGGGCGCTTATGGGTCTACCACGTCTGCAACATAGGTTTCTTTGCTTTCATTGTGGCCTGTGCTGTTGCACCAAACATGGGCGCACTCATTGTTTTCCGCTTTATCTCTGGGTTCTTCGGCGTTGCGCCTCTCACTATAGGAGGTGGAACAATCGCAGATCTCATGCCTCCTGCAAAGCGTGGCGGCGCAATGGCGATATGGGCCATGGGCCCACTACTCGGACCAGTAATCGGACCAGTAGCTGGTGGCTTCCTGGCACAAGCGGAAGGCTGGAGGTATGGTTGGCTGACTCCGCACTGTGTAAAATTTTGCTAATGCTGTTGCAGATGGGTCTTCTGGGTTCTCGCTATTGCTACTGGAGTGATTGGTATCCTAGCGGTGGCCTGCTTGCGTGAGACGTACGCACCGATATTGCTAAGCCGCAAAGCGAAGCGACTCCAAAAAGAGACTGGCAACACAGAACTACGATCAAAGCTTGACATTGGCCTATCGCCGAAGCAGCTCTTCACTCGCGCGATCGTGCGACCCACGAAGCTCATGTTCCTGTCGCCAATTTGCGCACTTATGTCAGTATACATGGCCGTCGTATACGGGTTCCTGTACCTGCTCTTCACCACCTTCACATTCGTCTTCGAGGGTTCTTATGGCTTCTCCAGCAGCATTGTCGGGCTCGTGTACCTGGGACTTGGCATTGGCAACTTCATCGGCCTTGGTATACTGGGATATGCTTCCGACCGCGTCATGGCCATGCTCGCGAAGAAGAACGGCACAGACATTAAGCCGGAGTACAGACTGCCAATGATGATATATGCTGGACCTTTCATTCCTGTAGGGCTCTTCATCTATGGTTGGACAGCGCAATACGAAGTGCAGTGGGCCGTTCCGCTGCTTGGCACGCTGTTCGTTGGTATTGGGCTGATTGCCGTCTTCATGTGCGTCAACACGTACCTTGTCGATTCGTTCACGATGCACGCTGCGAGTGCCATGGCGGCGAACACTATCTTGCGATCCATCTTTGGCGGCCTTCTACCTCTCGCTGGATTGTCGATGTACAATGCACTAGGATTAGGATGGGGCAACTCATTGCTGGCCTTCGTCGCGCTGGCCATGTGCCCTATACCGTGGTTCTTCTACCACTATGGCGAGAGGATACGGAGGCATCCGAGATTTCAGGTCAAGCTTTGATGAAGGGTTATGATTTGAAATGTACAGTATGTATAGCGGGGAAGCTTCGGCCAGGCAGGACTATATGCCGCCTATATAACTGTAAAAGATTCTATCGCCTTTGGCAAATGAATACCCATCTACGAAGTTGGACCTTCTATAGTCTGGTAGTCCAAGAAAAGCTAGCGGCGTTCAGCTTTACTACGTGCGGAGGGACCTACGGGACTCGAGCACAAGGCCTCGCCACTGAAGGTCGTAAGCAGCAGAACTATGCAACGATACGCTTGGTACATGTGACTGGTTCTGTATCACGCTTGAGCACGACATGGTGTTTCTGAGCTCAGAGCACGCTGGTGGAGGTGTTTTCCAGCGCTGCGTGCTAGCATGAGCTCTTTCTCAGCAACCACAAGCTGCACAATGGCAGTAACGGTCGTTAGCAATCATCAGCAAGCAAATTAGAACCATCGACATCACATTCACGAATCGCAAAGGTGCTGGTACTGCACAGTCTACAGCATCAGGATGCGTCGCTAAGTTCACGTCCCGGAGAGTTTGAGAAGGTACCAAGTACTGAGCAAATGACAATCGTGGTAGAACAGGCTTTCATGCAGAAAAGTACACAAGCCGACTGACCAGCTGTCAAAGCCCTTCTCGAGCAGTGTCTGAGGTATCCCGTGCCATCATGCGCCTTTTTGTAATTCCACCATAAGAGTCGTTGCGAAAATTGCTTAGTGGCCGGCTCTCCTGCTCTCGGCGATGACCTTGGTCATCTCGTCAACCTTACTCTTGGCGCGGCCAAAAGTTCCGAGTCTCTTCTTTGCAAGCTTGCGGGCACGCTTGTCTTTGCTGTTGCGGAGGAGTTCGATAACGCGGCGCTCGTATGGGGCGAGGCTGAAGACGGACATCAAATCAGTACGTCGTGCTTGCCAATCGCTGGTTGATGTGCTCCGACGTACCCAGAAACTTCCTTGACGACATCACGAACGAAGGCAGTGCGCTTGCTCAAGTGACCCTTCATGCGCGAGACACGTGGCTTTGGCTGGCGAGGAGTGACTTTCTGTGTGAAGATATTATGTTAGCACGAATGTCCTTCGCGCGGTGATGTCTGTAATGGTGCAAACGTACGTGGCCGGCATTGAGGCCGACGACAATGCCAGACTTCTGCTTGACTTCCTTGGGCATCGTGAAGGTGCTTTGTCGATTGATGGGCAACGGCCTTGGAGGAGGAAGTCTCTGGATCGCAGCATTCAAAACTTGGAGTGGAGAGAAACGGCTGCTGCCGCGTGTGCGCTTGGCAGTAAAGCCTCAGGCCAGGAAATCACATGCACGGCATGACGATCCGGTCCATGATCAAATCAAGTTAGAGGCGCTATTGAGCTCATCATTAGTTAGCTTTCCAAGGAAGATCGAGACTTTGCTTGTTCTTGATCTTGTAAGTTGCACCCAGCCATTTCACGTCGACGTCCTTCTGTTTTCAAAAGCAGTCTGTAATAATATTGCCACCATAATCATCAAGAATGCGCGTCGCATGATGAGCCGTCATGTGGTCGACGTAGGCGCACGAGGACTGCAACTCTCCAGCGGATACACCATCGCTGCCTTTCCCTTGATCCGATCGACATTGTCTAATGCTGTTGCACCTTCCATAGGAACGCAACACATATCTGCATCACGTCTTGCGTGCCTCGAACGGGGTGCCGTATCACATTTTCACAATGCTGCAACCGCGATCACACCTTCCAGACGGCCTCGATCGGCGACGGCGGAGATAACGAAATATGTCTGGGCGAAAGGACTACATACACAGTCGCGAATATGGGAGCCGATAGTCCCATGGACGATGAGATTGGTGTTGCAGAGACGATGGAGCAGCGACCAGAAAAGTCCTGCCGAGAATCCTGCAGCGCGAGGAGCAGAAGCCGTGCCTGGGAATAGACCTACGGCAGCAATACCGCCAAAACCCAGCGAACAGTCTTCAACAAACACAAACGCCGAAGAGTCACATAATTGGCTGTCAGATCGGTTACCACATTTGCACCGGCCGACCAAGGAAGAGCTCCTGGCTGCGGCAACTGGTTTCTGGCATAGGCTGCAGATTCGCTTCAAGTGGTTTTCGATACGAAGTGTGAGGCCGTTCACACTCGAAGAGATCTTTGCGTTCGTGAGCTGGATTTTCTGGGGACATGTACTTTGGCTGATTATTGGGACAACGACCTTTGTGAGCTTGGCCATCTGGGCGATTAACACCGTGGTTGCGCAGGAAACTTTGGCAGGTTGGATCGGCAACTACTTGACCAAGAGCAGTGGCATCAAGGTTGTCTTCGAGAGTGCAGTAGTACCGCGTTGGGGCGATGGAGTCATTCGGTTCAACAACGTATTCGTCAGCAGACGCCCAGAGAGGCAGAAGGCGAGAAGATCAGTCATGAAGGGCTCTTCCACGACAGCAGCAGCTGAAGCGGCGGCAGCAATGCAGGCACATGCGGACACACAGCGAGAAGGGCCCGTATACGGACCACACAATGAAGATGAAGACGATGGCAATTACAGTCAATTCGATGTCACCATCAAGCAGGTCGATGTCAGCCTGTCATTCACGAAGTGGTTCAATGGGAAAGGTCTCCTTCGGGATGTATCCATTCTAGGAGTTCGAGGCGTACTGGATCGCACATCGGTGCAACCTCGAAAGCCAGACGATCCTCCTCCGGAGGCCTATCGTCACGAGCACAACGTGGGCGATTTTGAGATCGATAACTTCAAGATGGAGGATGTCTTATTGACTGTACATCAACCAAGAAACTTTCGGCCATTTCAGGTCAGCTTGTCGATGTGTGAGCTTCCAAGATTGCGAAAGCAGTGGCTGTTCTACGACTTTCTCTGCGCGAACCACATGACTGGCATGTTCGACAATGCTATGTTCAATGTCCATCCACGGCAAGTGCACAGTATGACTGGAACGCCGCTGACTGATGGAGTCGAAGATGATGCATCACAATGGAAGAAGCATACTCGTATTGAGCTTAGAGGTCTGAAGATCGACCACCTTAATCGCGGCGTGGAGGGTCCTTTCTCGTGGATTCAAGAAGGGAATGTCGATATTGTTTCAGATGTCATGATTCCCAATGATGCAGATGGCAGTATTGCCAAGGTCATGAGCGATTTCTACGACCGCATGGAAGCTACAGTCACCCATCAAGCGCTGAACGGGCACGATCATCAGCAGAGCCAAGATCCGAACGCGATCGATCACCAAGAGAAGGCTGACGACTCGCAAAACCTGGCACAAATTCTGTCCGAGCAAGACGAGAACAAGAAGCGCTTCATTGTGTTCGACATCAATATCCACCTGAACGACGTGCGGGCCAGCGTACCAATTCTCACTAGAGATTTGTCCTATGTCAGCAATGCTGCGGTACGACCTATCGTGGCATATATCAATTCGCACTCCCGCGGTTCGTCGAACTACATACCCATCACATGTCGGATAGTGAAGCGTCTGAATGAGTTTGATGGCTCCTGGACAGTGTTCGACTCTGGACTACTGGACGACCTGTCAAAAGAGACATACGAAGCATTCGTCCGCGACATCGGCGACCGCAAGCAAAGGACAAGAAGAATTCGGAAGGTAGGCTTGTGGGCGGCGCAAGTCGCAGCGCAGGCCCTTTTCTTAGGTCTCGCTGGCAGCCTTGCGTGAGATCTTCCAAAGCAAGAGGTGGCACAACAGCTATGCGATCGAATGCTTTTTTTTTGCACCATCATTTCCAGCGTGGTTACAGACACAGCGCGGCATTTGAGGTTATTGGCGTGTAAAAGTACAGTAGGCCTGGCATGGCCTATTGTAGCATATCTTGGGAGGAATTGACGTCGCTCAGTTGACGCAGCACTGGCGTTTGTATTATTGTATAGATCTCTCACGACGCATATGGCCTAATGTACAGTTTCTGCCCTTTCTGCCCCTCTTCACATCGCGTTCTTCTACTGCGTTGTTGAGAACACGACCCGATAGTCACGGAAACCGTCGACACCACCTCGATCGAGCACAAACCGAACGATAGAACCGCAGACTCTTGCTTCGGTATGCAGTGGCGACCGAAACTGGGCCAATCGCACGCAGAACTGGGCATGGAGAGCATGAGCCGTCCCGAGCTTTCCTACTAACAAACAGGTTGGCTTTTCATACAGCTTTCCGTCAACTATTGCTGAACCTACCTGTCCACGAGAGGACTGTGAGCACTCCCGCCCACGACGACTGCCTTGAAGCATAGTAGTCAACGGGCAGTGCTGCGTGGACCTTTTGTGCCAGGCTTGGCAATTTCACGGGTTCCTTGAACAAGGGACCCTGTAAGTCGCTACTGTATGCATCATGTACGATCGCACGGAAAGACACATTGACAAGCCTGCAGTACGTGGTCTGAAGTACGTACTCATGCGCCTTTGATGAGACAGGACTTCTCTTAAATGAAACTTGATGTGACCGTGTTCAAGTAAATGTTATTTTCTTTGTAGTGAGATCTTTGACTATGTCGTCGAATGCTTCTCGTTTCCGCTTTCGCTCTGCAGCGTCGATATTGCCAGCCGCCATGGCATCATCTGAGACCTCTTGCTCGGCAGCCATATCCTCTTCTGTACGGGGTCTCCAGCAGCGGACTGTGCCGTCGCCGTGAGCGGAATAGAGCTCGATATTGTGGGCACGCCACGAGAGCGACGTAGTTCTGTTCTTGGGATTCCGAATGTTGTCGTTCGTGGCGGAGCCTTGTGAGCCGGGGAGATTACGGATCCGGAGTTGGCTCTGCCGTGTGCCAGAGTGCATGTCAAAGGCAATGATCTCTCGTGGATTGGGATAGAAGATCATCTCCTGGCCAGCAGGTGACAGACAGCTTGGTGCAATCAGGGGTAGAAGTACCGTTGTTGTGCCGTTCTTGAGACCAGGTCCGAAGTTTGCGAGTGTGTTAGCGCCAGTCGTCATATCCCAGACTCGCATTTGTTCATCGTGGCCGTTGCTTAGAAGGTGGCGACCATCTTCTGTCCACAGCACACCGTTCACCGCTCCGGCATGCGATCTTCCTCGTTCACGCCTTCGCGCACCTGTACCCTTGCCGTCATAGCCTGCTATACCGATACTATCACCCTGATCTAGCACTCCAAGACTGCTAGCGCTGCGTCGAATATCCCACAGCCGAACAACGCCATCCGTACCGCCGCTGGCGAGGATGTTCTCATTCTTGGGATGCCAAGCCACTGTTAGAACAGATCCAGAATGGCCAGCTAGAGAATGACTGTTTGCTCCAGACCTCAGATCAACAAGCCGCACAGCTGGGTGCTGGGATGCGCAGGCTACCAGGAGGTGGGAAGCGACTGTCGATGTAGCATGTGAGTAGACTATGCTGCCGATATCGAATGAAGCTGAAGCTGCCAGTGTCTCCGAAGAGAAGAGCTTCAGAGTATGATCGTAGCCACTGGTGAGTAGAGCCAGGGAGTCGAACGGGTAGAATGATATGTGAGTGATACCCAAAGAGTGAGTTGTCGATGTTCTGGACTTGATCTCAAGCGGTAGATGAGTCACTGAACCACTGGGAGTCTCAGTCGCAGCTTCGAGATCCCAGACTGCTAGAGACGAGTCTGCTCCAGCTGAGATGAGGCTTATGATGTGTGTTAGTGTTAGTGCTTTGTCGTGGCCCTGACAGATGAGGAAGCTCACAATCTGCCTTCAAATCTGTCAATGGCAATACTACTAACTCCAGATGCATGAGCTACGTCTTTTGTGCCACTCGAGGCGCCTCTTCCAGCGACTTCAGCATGCTGTAGAGCAAAGTTGAGATTGGAGGCCGGCGCAAGCGCGTTAAGCAGGCGGTTGTTTTGAGCCTTGGCCAGCTCTTGATGGCTGATTGAGCCGAGCTGGCGATTGAAGAGAAATGAGTTCATTGAGGCATGTCATTTTCATCGAACTTGAGATATGGTCATGTTGATGAAGGAGAGGATGTTGTTGTGGAAGCGAGGTTGGAACTGAGCCTAAGCGGGCCATTTCGGCCGGTGCGGCCGCTCCACTTTCAAAGTTCTATAGATCCACGTAGGGTCATCTTGAGCCACCAGTACTTCTCAGGTACCTTCAGTTGCGTGTCAAGTGCCCATCAAGAGCTGGTAATGCAGAACAGCTACAATACCGTCGACTCCTCCTCCGGCGGTGGCTACTGGTGATGTCTTTCGAGGTGAGAACCAGGCTCCAGCAGCACTGTCGCGGCAAGCGACAGCCACTGCTCAACACCGCCCTCTCAGCCGAAGGACGAACTTTTTGGGCATCAGATCTCTTCACAAGCCTTCAAGATACCATGACCATATATCCGAATGAAGACGACATCGCTGCACTACCTGATGGCGGCAACAAAGCCTGGATCTAAGTGCTCGTGGCATTCCTCGTCCTCTTCAATACTCAGGGCTGTATCAACTCTTATGCGCTGTTCGAGTCGTACAACACCTCCACATTGGGTCTCAATCTCTCTTCCGTCTCCTGGACCGGCTCGATCCAGGGATTCCTCAGACTTACCATGATTTGAGGAGTGGTGCTACAGTTGGCCGGCGTTTCCGGGACGAGCTTTGCGAAGGAGTTCTGGCAACTGTTCTTGTTTCAGAGGTTATGGGAGGCATTGGAGCTGGCTGATTGTTCTGCCCTACGTATCAGTCTTGTGGCGAAATTCTTTTTTGAGAAGAGGAAGATGCTGGCATTATATACGATCGCGAGTGGGACTGGAGTTGGACGAGTCGTATTCCCTGTCATTGCTCAGCAACTGCTGTCAGAGATCGGATTTGCGTGGACTGCCAGAGTCCTGAGTTCTGTGACCCTGTCCTAGTAGAGAGCGAAATGGATCTATTCGTACTCGTTGTTCTGTTTGGCGTGATCAACAGTGCAGTTCAAGGTCTTGTGCTAGGGGCGCTATCAGCAGCGACATCGCAGCGTGCCAGTGCAGGAACAAGATTCGGCATGATACTGTCCTGCATTTCATTCGCAGCATCGACGGGAGGTCCACTGTTCGGCGCAATGATCGACGCTGGCAAAGGCAGCTTTCTATACGCTCAGATTTGGGGTGGGGGCGCTCTGCTCGTCGGCTCCAGTTTCATACTGGCTGCTAGAGTCGCTAAGATCGGATGGATGCTTTGGGAGCAAACTTGATGGCAATACGCTGCTGGTTCTAGTCATTGGACGAGTCTGATAATCCGGTGATCGAAAGCTAGCTGAATACAATCATCGTCTGGACTCTGCACAAAATCGTTCGGTATGCCCGCGGTGTCTGCACAACGGACAAAAGTTTCATAGATTCTGATCAAGCCACTCTATCTGCATTCGAAGGAGTGCCAATCCACCCCCGGCGTCCCACTGATGGAGACTTACTACCACTACCTAAGACGGACTTTGGAACATGATCCGGTAGGTCGGGGTGTTATGATCCAGCCCATGCCTCAATCGGCCAGATACACTAGAGGCCTGGTGCACGGTTGCCGTTGATAGCCTTAAGCTGAACATCGCTGCAAAGATAATCAGTATCAGTCGAAGACAGACGTAGTCAATCTCAGTTATGTCCAAAGCCACGAATCTCCAAGCATCCCTGGGGGAAGGGAGCTGCTGCACATTCAGACCTGCGTGGATGTATCGGCTGTGATGACCGTACTCGCAATGTGAATGACTACTGATGACGGGTGAAATGATAGCACTTACAAGACCAAGGTAGCGTTCGGTGGGATCAAGCCTGGGAAGCCACGGTCTCCGTATGCGTAGTCGCCGGTGATGGTGAGTGTGGCCTTCTCGCCAAGCGACATGCCGCCCTCGGTGCTGAGAACACCATCGTCCCAGCCTGCGGATATTGTCAGTAGGTGTGATATCGAAGCTTCGCTGTGTGGAGAGTCATACCCTTGATGACCTGGCCGACGCCAATCTTGGTGTTGAAATCGCCACGGCCGACGGAAGAGTCGAACCTGGTGGGCTAATCAGCATACTGCTTCGAGTGAAGACTGGGCTTCCACATACTGCTTCCCCTTCTTGTTTGGGGCATTCTCGTCGAAGAGGTTGCCCGTGTACTCCATGGTGATGGTGTCACCCTTCTTTGCGAAGGTCTGGCCATCGCCATCGGATAGCTTTTGCTTAGTAACACCCATGTTTGCGGCTGTGAGTCTGAAGTAATTTGGCGATGCAGTTGTGAAGCCACGTGTGCTGCGGTTAAGGAGGAAACGTGTTGTTTGCAGTGCTTTGAAGCTCATTGCGGTGGCAGAGCAAGAAGGTTAAATGTTCTCCACAGCTTCCGCGGCGAGAAGGAGCGACCCACATTCTCCACAAAATGACCCCAGAAAGTCAGTCACGATCGCTGCCAAGCATTGAAGCCATCACGGCCAGCGCCCTCCGTCCACTGCATCAAAAATGCGGAAGCGAGCATGATTCGACAGCACGCAGGCGTCGAGAGGGCTTGCAAGACCGTGTCACTGGCCGTCCACGTGGCATTTCGCCAATGCGAGGTACTGTATACCTGAAAGTGACCGTTGATCCATGCCAACAACGGAGCAGCTAACCTCACCGAAGCGACTTAGGCTGCGTGCAGATATTTCTCACGCATTACGTTTGAAACAGCGGTGCCGATGCCAGCATGTCGAGACATGTGCACCAAATTCCGAATACTCATACACGCAGGAGAGCTCGAAGGGTCTTAAGTCTGCACATCGCTCGATGCGATGCTCAATTCCGTGGCTACATATGTATCTGCAATAAAATGCCATGACCACATAGCTTATGCATCGAGGATGCTTCGTGTATCGAGCATATCAATCTGCCATGAGGATATTCATGGACGGACAGGAGGAACTAGTCAATGCCGGCTGTGCGTAGCTCTTCCTCGCAAGTCTTGGAAGCGTGTCCAGTACTCTAGGGTGCGGCACGCTATGCTGGCAAATTGTCCAAGCGAAATGTCATCTGAGGGCACAGAATCGGGGCGGGCAAAGTGGTGAAGTCGTCAGCACGGAGTATATTCGAGTCAGTCGCACGCGGATCATCCTCTTCGCCGGTCTTCGTGTTCTAGACGGTGGCGTTGGTTCCGACAAGTCACATGCCATATTATTCGCTCTCCGACCCTGCTTGTGCTACCAGATGGAAGACAAACGAACCGCACCTATGCCTGCATGATCGACTAGATCGCTTCTCGTTACCTGAGCATGAGCACGACCATCTCTGTTCCTGGGCATTCGCAAATATTGCCTCCTGTCATCCGCAATCGTGTTGTTCAGCGCGAGCAACGTATCGAGCAGCTCCTGTCAGCAAAGCGCCCAAGCAGTGTCGCGTACTCAACTGGAGAAGAATGCATGGTCCCGTACCTTCGACCACCATACCTTTTCCCAGCAGACGTGTGGGAATCGTTGGTCGTGCATCTTGGCCTTGTCCGTGGTTGGTGTCAGACAGTAAAGCTCAGATAAGCCAGCAGCCATGACATTCGTGTTCCACGCCTTGTCGTAGTTGAGGCCAACTTGGTCCACACCATGACTGTCGTCCGAGAGAGTGAAACGGCCGCCCATATTTTTGAACTCCTAAGTTGCGGTCAGTATCTCTCGAGCTGAGGACAATGCTGCTACTTACCTTGCATATTTGGCTTTGCGGATATGCCTCGACCATACCTTTGCGAATCGCACTGGTGTTCAGCTCGAGCACACCTCCGTACTCGGCGACGAATTGCAGATTGCGCAGAATTCGTTGCCAAACGCCAGGCCATGTTTTGAAGCTGCGATCTGGCTCATCCCCTTTAAGTCGGATGAGATCAAAGTGACCCACAAGAGGAGGCGTGAGCGCTTTTAGCATCTCAAATTGCGAGTCAAAATAGTCCTCATAGAGACGTTCATCGGTGCCACCAGCTGCTTCACGAGCTTTGTGGTAATACTCGGAATCATAATCAATAGGCAAGGTGTGCACGTGGTGAACACTGCCAACAAAGAGATCAACCTCGTACTTTTGAAGAAGATCCTGGATCAGGCCTAGAGAGTAATCGCGAATCCATTCGCCTTCGAAACCGATGAGAATCTGAATCTGACCTGCATACTTGGCCTGTAGACGTCGTGCTTCGTGATAGAAATCATCGTAAAGTTTGGCCAAAGACTCCTGAGTATGTCCTTCCTCGGCTTCGCCAGGGTAGAAATCGCAGGGTTGTCGTGAAATGTGCTCTGTCAAACAAAATGTGGACATCTTCTTGCTGATGGCCGTCCGTACCACATCTTCCAGAGTGCTGGCGGCATGGCCACAGAACTGTCCGGAGTGGGAATGATGAGACCAAGGCATTCCGGATGGACTGGTCAGTGTGAGCGATGCAGGAAGGACTTCACGAGGTGGCAGTCGAAGAATACTCCCTACGTGCTATGTCGCCACGGTTGCAGCGGATATGATACGCTCTGCTCCTGAAAACTCCGCTGGCAATGCTTTGTGCTCGCCAAGACTGCACTTGCTCTGTTCACAGCTGTAGTGCTGCTGTCGGTGAGATGCCAGCGGCCTCGCGTTGTCCTACAACGAGCTGTCAGAATGGCTTGAGCAATGCGTTCCTGATCCGTTTTTGGAGGATGACAACAGCAAGCTCGATGATTGGGAAGCACAAGAGTAGTGCAGGGATCCCACATCGGCATCTCGATGCCGTGTCCGGCCAGACCTCTCGATCGCCATGTCTATGGACGATGATGCACAACAGGACATGTCACTTCATCGATACCTCCCAACCCAGACACTCGTTCATTAACTCATTGCAAACTCGTTTCTACCGGACTCGGAAGGTCGCAACAGCACTTGTATTGCGAGAAATTCCATTTCATTACTTCAAGGCCGGTCCAGACATATAATTCATAGATGGCGCCTCAAGACAAGAACAGCTCGCTGAAGCGTGCGAGAGTAAGATAGCCCACCACGCGTCTGGATAGTTCTTCTCGGCGCTGATGCTTGTGTAGCAATCGACTGGCGAGCAAGCAGAGGAGCCAAAGAAGCCGCGACGCTCAGCACGCCTATCCGTAGGAGAGAATGGCCATGAGGGCATGAAACAAGGTCCATTGCCATCTCCTGTCACGCGTCAAGGGACCACTCCCAGTGACGACGATACGCACACGGAAGCATGGACGCCACCAGTGCAGCCGAAGGGCAGCCGCACACCCCCATCAGAAGCACCCCCATCTTCGCGACGGCACAATGGCCTGTCTTCGCCGCCCAACGATACGCAGCCATACTCGCAGTTCCTAGCACCTCCTCCCGTGGCGTACGAAGTGGAGGATGAGGAAGGCGAAGGTGTATGGGGCTACCTTGTGCCCACCAACGGCTTCTCAGAGGTCCTGGTTTTAAGAAAGCGAGCAGCATGTCCTGTTTCCTTACATGCAAACAGTAAGCCAAATGGAAAGCAGAAGGTGCCGAAGAATCAGTGGAAGGACGAGGAGGAGCAGTACGAGAAAGACAAAACTCGCAATGGCACGCCAGCAGGAGGATACTTGATTGGACGACACCCGGAATGTGACAGGATTATCAGCTCACCTACCGTCAGCAATCGACATTGCTTGCTGTTCTCAGAATCCAAGAATGGCGACGCAGTGGCTGTGGTCGAAGACCTTAGCGGAAATGGCACATATGTGAATGATGCCTATCTTGGCCGGAACAAGCGACGTGAGCTACAGGATGGCGATGAGGTCTCCGTACTTGACGAAGCTCGTTTCATCTTCAGGTATCCACGACATAGCGCCTCGAACGCTTTTCACAATAAGTACAGCATACAAGGACAACTCGGCAAGGGGCACTTTGCGACAGTTTATCTGGCATTAGAAAAGTGTACAGGAATGCGGTTTGCTGTGAAGAAGTTTGAGAAGCGCAGCGGACCTGGAGAGCGCAGTAAAGTCGAAGGCCTGCAGCAGGAAATTGCCGTGCTCATGGGAGTCAGCCACCCAAACCTGCTCTGCTTGAAGGACACGTTCGATGAATCCGATGGGGTCTACCTTGTTTTGGAGCTTGCACCTGAAGGCGAGCTGTTCAACTGGATCGTCATGAAGCAGAAGCTTTCGGAGGTGGAGACGCGCAAGATATTCATACAACTGTTCCAAGGTGTCAAATACCTGGTAAGTTGGATGGGACATATCATGCCGAGCCTGGCTGACCATTATTAGCACGAGCGCAACATTGTGCATCGAGATATCAAGCCTGAGAACATCTTGTTGCTTGACAAAGAGCTGAACATCAAGATTGCCGACTTTGGTCTCGCGAAGATCATCGGTGAGGAGTCTTTCACAACGACATTGTGTGGCACACCGTCGTACGTTGCACCCGAGATCTTAGAACAAACGAACAGGCGGCGGTACACACGTGCTGTCGACGTCTGGAGTTTGGGTGTCGTCCTCTACATCTGCTTATGTGGCTTTCCGCCCTTCTCCGACGAGCTCTACTCTCCAGAGAATCCTTACACATTGAGCCAACAGATTAAGATGGGCCGGTTCGACTATCCTTCGCCGTATTGGGACTCCGTTGGCGATTCGGCGCTTGACTTGATCGATCGCATGCTGACCGTCGACGTTGAGAAGCGCATCACGATTGATGAATGTCTCGAACATCCATGGATCACAGCACGCAACATCAGTGTCACCGATAGTACCGATGGCCTGACTGGTGCGCTGCAAGGCCTCGATTTTTCGATGCGCAAGCCGCAGCGTGAGCGGACAATGCTTTCATCCATCAATGACGTGAAAGTCGATCATATCATCAAGACACAGCCGGACATGCCGCCTGTCAAAGTCTGGGACAAGAATGGTGGCATGTACCATACACAGCGCCCGGCTAGTCAGCCCAGGAAGAAGCAGGCTGGTCAAGTGCAGGAGACCGTCGAGCCAGCACCAGATGCCGCGCGAAACCCACAGGAGTTTATGGAGATGGGCGGCAAAGGCGACCAGGTGCTCTTCGAAGATGGGCAAGGCAGCATATATCCAGACGCGACCATGGGTGCCGGCGCCACAAGGGAGGAGAACGATAAGAAGAATTAAACGGGCAAGAGTGCCGACTATATACATCCGACAGTGGTTCAAGCTCAAAAGCGTTGATGTGCAAGATACACGGCAGGGACATGTTGTCGATGAGGCGTTGGTGGAGGTGAAGAGCAGGCTAGCTCTCTTGTTATGTATGAAGTTGATGTACATTATGCTGCCCATGTCACGAGATGCGAACCTGTCTGCGTAGGGCAGACATGCCTTCCTTGCATTTCATCAGTTCTTTGCACATCACTTTCCTCCAGGAATTTTCGCATCCATTCTCCACTAGTTAGTCGAAGCTTCCTCTTGTCTTTCTACATTTTACCGCGTGTTCACGTGCTGCTTAGAACACTTCCCTTCTCGTCTAGCATATCCGGACAATGCTGACCTTTGTTGATGGTGGACCAATTCCATCATGATTGTAAGGTATTTGCTCTGCGTCTCCATAGCGAGTTGCTAGAAGATATTTCCACTTCAGGTGTGTGCAAGGCCGTCAAGCTGACATCTCGATCTCAACCGCCGTTTCTGAAGAAGATCCTTGGAGATCTTGCTGCAAGGACTGGCAAACGTATGGCGAATACATGGTTCACAAAGCGGATTATCTTCAGGCCCCTCGAGTTCAAAAGGCCCTAGCTGCTGTTATTGTTGTGTTTGGTCATCTTTGGTGCTGCAAAATGCTTGACCAGCGTGCCCGAAGGGGGAAGGATATGTGACGAGAAAAAACAGGAGAATGTACTCACGGCGGCAGGCACCACAGCACAGCAGAGCCGCCGGGTCAAATCGTCAACATTCACAACACTGCATATCCTGTCGTTCCCGATCGACCTATACCCACAATCTCATCACATCCCTGCCAGTCTCCACTGCTCACGCCTTCTTCTTCCCACTTAGGCTCGGCGCCCCGGTATCTTTCAGTCCCCACTGCATCGCCGCCACACCCAGCGCAGTGAAGAACACATTCCCCCAAACTCCAATCTCCATAGCCACAGTATTGTGCGTCGGCTTCGCCCAATGTTGATACGCTCCAACACCGGTGGCAATATGGTGTGCTATGGTGATGGCTACAATAGCTCTTGCATAGGGCTTCTTCGTGATTTGCGGGGCATCGTTGACGAGAGTTGAGCCAGTGTACTGGGATGGGAGCTTTACGGCATCGGCTACGGCCAGGAGGATCGCAGAAAGAGCGAGGAGGCAAAAGGCGTCGGTTCGGGTGGTGTAGAGTTCGAGATCTGGGAATTGAGGGTATCAGTGCTGTGGAGGCTGTTGTTAGGGAAGAATTGACGCACCGTTGGGTGTTGGAAGGCCATCTTGAGGTGGTCTGAACCAGCCGCAGACTGTGGCTGGATCAATTACGCGGACGAGGCCTCGCAGGAAATACCAGAACGCGGTTCCTGGATGACTATATTGTTAGGGAAGATCTGGTAGCCGATTTTTTTGATATCAGCAAAGATGCATACCAAACACGTAGGCATGATATGGCTGTAGTGAATGGCGTTAGCTGTAGGTACAGCTGCGAGGACGGGACGTTGGGAGCTCTGCTCAGTACTTACGTTCGCGAGCTCGCTGACGGCTTGGATTAGCGACATTCTGCTTGTTGCGGGAGCGAGGATACAGGGTCTTTACAGCTTCAGACGAGATGTTGAGTTCACAGGACAACGTGGAGGGTGCTGAGCGCTTATTATCAAGAGTGCGAGATCCAATGGCTCGTGTGCCCGGAGCTTGCGAAGATGCATGACGTAGCACTGACAGCTTCTGCCCAGCGTCGAGCAATGCAGCATGCTCGAAAGTGCACAATTCTGTATATTTTGCCTGGTGAGATCTGGTAATCCTGGATATGATGCTGGTAGCAGTGCAGTAGTTCGAGATCTGGTGCGGATCCAGATGCAATGGGCCCGATCGAGAAGACGCCCGGTCGCGCGGGTATCCACCATGGCATTCGCAGGGCTTGTCAATGAGCGCTGCCGCCGAACGTGTCTCTGCACGTGAGCAATTGTCCGTGCAAGCAATTGTACTACTACACGGCAGGAGGGCTTGTGATTGATGTAGCCTGGCGAGCTTCGATGTTGGCGCAGATACGTTTTTAAGACGTCTGTCTTTAGCAGGATCCAGCTTGAATTCCCAATAATGCTGCGGACCTTTCATCGATTCATGTCGGAGCATTGGCGCTTGACACTGTTGTGCAGCATGCTCATAACTTTCTCTGCCCGGGTCGTCCGACCGGTCTTAGTGGCTTCTGCTCAGTCCTTCCAACCCGACCAGACATATTCACCGGCTTCCTCTCCTTTTTCGTCATCTCTTGACCCTCCCGCGGTATCTGTTCCCACATAGCATCCCACACGCCAGGGGCAGCACTTCTATCCACCTTTTGATCTCTAGCGACGTAGTATCTGCCCAGGTATCTCTGTACCAGTCCATGCCAAAACGTTCCCTCGAGCTCGAGCTCTTTATTTGCCATAGGATGATATTCCAGGTTGCTGTGTCCTTTCTTCCAGCTTGGTCGGTGTTTCGTGAAATCGTTGAAAAATACCTCCTTCGATACCGGCCAGGGCAGAAACCTCATGGACCAGATGGTCATCTTTGTATCTAGCGGGACATTGTTTGCAAATCTCATCAAGTCGTCTCTGGTGCGTCTTGCCTTGGTCGGTAGCTGTACTTTGATGGCGTGGATGAACGGACCACTAGCTAACGCCATGACGCCCATGGGAACTGCAGAGCCGATGATGCAGGCGGGGACCATCCAGTTGGAGTGATCAGGAGAGAAGTAGAAAGAAGGGGAGAAGACAAGGCCGCCGACTGCGAAGACCACTATGGTGAGGATCCGCGCGAAGCCAACTGAGAGCGTTCTGGCGCTGCCGATGCGATAGATGTTAAGCCATTCGGGATACTTGTAGCCTGGCCATATCTGTCAGAGACGAGACATATAACTTGTATATTGGGTACATGTGTGTATTATTGCCACATACCTGCTGGCCTCTGCGCGGCTGCTGCTGCTGCTGTGCTCCCATGGCGAACAACCGAAGCTGCATTGCTCCAGGCTGTCCTTCGAGGACGCCATGTGGACTTGGTCGTCGCAAGCCTCGATGCACCAAGTAAAGTCCTGCTGAGAGGAACGAGAGAAGTATGGCACAGCGCCGACTGCCGCAACACGCTCAACATTTGCATTCACATGTCTGGGGCGCGAAAAGGAAGAAAGTTGGTGAGTCCAACCACCGCGGTGGATACAGTACTGTACAGTAATAAGTAAGATCGCCGAGCTTCCTCCAGCGGACAATGCCACGTCGTCTTCAGCATACGTGGACACGGCCATGATACTACGCCGATAGCACAGCGCGGCATCGCCTCCGCCTCCGCCATGAGGCTGTCCACCCGTCTCCTGCTGCTGCCAGCACTCCTCCGCCAAACGCTCGCCTACAGCACCCTCTCCACCACCTCCCTCCGCTCCCTCCCCAGTCCTGGTGACGACTTCGACATACACAACGGAAAACTGCTCTCTCCAATCTTGCGCACTCGCGTCCCCGGCACAGGAGGCTCCCGCGCAGTTCTCCAACACTTCGTCGACTTCTTCAGCCACAACCTCCCAGAATGGAAACTCTCCTACCAAAACTCCACCTCCACGACCCCGACAAGCAATGGCCAACAAGTCCCTTTTGTGAACTTGATTGCCACGAGAGATCCGCCCTGGACCAACGGCCATGGTGATGTTGGGAGGTTGGCGTTGGTGGCTCATTATGACAGTAAACTCACCCCGGAAGGCTTCATTGGCGCGACTGATTCTGCTGCTCCATGTGCTATGCTCTTACATGCTGCACGCTCCATCGACGGAGCTTTAACGAAGAAGTGGAATGCTATGAGTGCGGTAGGCAGTCCGAAGGGGGATTTGGAGGGCCACAGAGGAGTGCAGATACTACTTTTGGATGGCGAGGAAGCTTTCAAGACGTGGACACATGATGATAGTCTATACGGAGCGCGAAGCCTAGCGGAAGAGTGGGAGACTAGCATGTTTGGATTCGGAGGAGGACCGTTCGAGAATCCCCTGAGGACAATTGAGTTGTTTGTGCTGTTGGATTTGCTGGGAAGTAAGGACCCAAAGGTGCCGAGTTACTTCAAGACTACGCACTGGGCTTACCAGAAGATGGCGGAGGTGGAAGGGAGATTGAGGAAGGAGGGGTTATTCAAGAGTTCGCCGAATTTAGGCAGTAATGGTAAGAGTAAGACGGAGCCGATGTTCTTGCACGAGGGTGGAAAGAAGGAGACGGATCGTTGGGTTGGTGGGTTTGTGGAAGATGATCATGTGCCTTTCATGGCCAGGGGAGTGGAGATTCTTCATATCATCACGACGCCGTTCCCGAGTGTGTGGCATACTATTAACGATGATGGTGAGCATTTGGACATTCCCACAGTGGAGGACTGGGCACTTTTGACCACGGCATTCGCGGCCGAATGGATGGAGTTGGAGGGTTACATCGACGAGGTGAAACCCCGTGCGAGGAGTGTCGGCGATAGGAAAGATGAATTGTGAGTACTAATCGTGATGTTCTGTTCTTGAGTCTGGCCCTTACAGTACAGGCGCATGCTGATGTAAATCAGACTTGATACCCAAGGAGCAGGATAGTCTCAACTTCAATTTACAATTGCAACTTAGGGTTCGGCACAGCAAGATACCTCGTTACTCCATGCATTTCTCATTGTGCGATTGACGCAAACAATGCCAGAACCAAAGCATCACTATACCACAGCGTGAGTACCGGATCCGGCGATCACAGACAAAGAAGGTCGACCATTCTTTGACATTGCCACTATGGCAATGGCCACCTTTCGAGGTCGTCGAGGTGTTCATTTCATCTATATCACCGCGTAGCATTGCCGCCGCCGTGCGGACGATATGGCCCGCACTCGTGGGCACTCTAGCTCAACGGGCACTGACGCGACTCGTCGGTTAACAAGTCCTCGTTATGGGAGAGCAACTCCGCGGTCAAATCCTAGCGATGAGCTACCAGACTATGGGTCCGACGACGAGCGAGATTATAGTGGAGAGCTATCAGACCATGAGTCCACTCCTGAGCGAAAGCCTAGTCATGATCTCCCTGACTATCGATCGCCTACGCCGCCTTCTGAGCTCGAGAAGTGCGTTGAGTCTCGAAAGGCCCTACTGTTGCACATCGCAGAGCTTGAAAGGGAAGCAAACGATCGCGAAGCCAGGATTTATTGCTTGGAGAATGACAATGACATCTTGGAGTCATACAATCGTGATCTGCTGGACGACAATGGTCGACTTCGACGTGGGAATCAAGACGAGGGCCACCAAGAAAATGGCGCTCAAGACGATTGCAATCAAAGTGATGAGGACTGCGAAATAGTTCTTCGAAAATGCGCAGAAAATGCAGAGATAATGCAGCAACGTCTCGGCACGCAGAATGGGACACTAAACGAGCGCAACGACTTGATCAGAATCTATCGAACGAGCTTGACGAATGCTGATGCGCTAGCGAATCGCCTTCACCAAGACAACGATCGACTTCGTGTCCAGCGGCAAGATAACGCCGATAGTGACGAACCAGATGAGGAATCCGACAATGCCTCAGCTGAATACGATGAAGACAATGATATATACCAAGGTAACATGTACCAAGCTGTCGATTTTGACTTGGAGAATGTTCGTCTTTCCAGTGACCTTGAAGAGGCGCACCAGTTGATTCTGGACCAGGGAGAGCAGATCGAGGACCTTGAGAATAGCAATGTCGAACTTTACGCGCAGGTCGTGAACAGGGATGTGGGACTGGATGAGGCGCAATCTGCACGTGACAGTCAGCCCACTTACGATCAAGCCGTGGAAGATGATACGATGCTTCGAACGGACTGTGACGAACTGCGCCGACGAGACTCGGAAGAGCTTAGGAAGAGGATCAAACAGCTCGAGAAAGATCTGCAAGACGGACAAGCACGTTACTTAGACCTCGAAGGAATCGCAAGAGATGCGCAAGAGCTTCACGACACTAGGAAAGCACAGCTTGAAAAATATCAGGAAGAGGTCATCACGCTGAAAGCTGAGGTCGAGGAACTCCAAGTCGAGGTTGAAGGGCTTGGCCTGGAGCTCACGAAGCGCGAGACAAAGGTCGTCGCATTGGGCAGGCAATATCCCCAAGCTGCTGCGGTCCAAAAAGAGCTTGACAGCCGACGAGAATGGCTCAAACCCTTCCAGGAGCAAAATAACAGGCCCCAGAGAGAGCTGGCTGGTGGCAAAGAGCATTACCAGCCACCGCACGACAGCCCCGAGGAGCAAAGACTGCGACAAGAGCTGATAGATCAAGAGATGGCTTCTCAGATAAGGATCGATGATCTCCAAAGTGAGGTTACCCAAGCCAAATCTCTGAATCATGGTCTACTGAAACAATTAGAAGAGTGCGAAAAGAGCAAGAAAGCTTCCAGAGGTGCTCCGAAAGGCGCTGGCGGCTCGGAAGTGGATAAGGACAAACATATGGATCAGCTTCGACGTAGACTGCAGAAGTGTGAGGCGGACAGAATGGCTTTCCAGAAGGGTGACGATCCGAAAGACAAGGAGATCGCTGATCTTAAGCGTCAAATTTATGAGCTTCAGGAAGCCCTCAATGGTTGTCCGAAGAACAAGAAGTCAATGCCAGGCTCGAGTGTGAGAGGTGACGACGAAAAGGATAAGCGGATCAGAGATCTCGAGAAAAAGGCTGCCTCATTACAAGGCCTTTACAGCGATATGAAGGATGGCAGAGATGCATACACCAAAGGTAAAGACGATGAGGTTCGAGCGCTGAAGGATTATGGCAGGGAAAAAGATCGCGAGATTGATCAGCTGAAGAAGGCTCTGCAAAATCGCGCGCAAGACAAAAACGTTTTGAAGCGCAAGCGCGAACAGCACGACGACAGCAACGGGGACGACCGCCATGGACTTTTTAGTCGTTGGGAGAGGTCTCTCAAGATGCCTGGATTCTCTGACAAGAGCACGGTAGACGACATCGCAAGATTGAGAAAGCAGCTCACCGACTGCCAACTGCATCGCGATGAACTAGAAGCTAACGGGGTTGATCAAGAAGCACTTCTTAAGCAACAAAGAGCAGCCGAAGACGAGATCAAGAGACTCAAGGCAGAATTGCACGAGTGTCGCGAGCACCAGCTTGAGACCTCGAAGCAGCAGACACCGCTGCAGGTACAGAAGCCATCGCCTGGAATCTCCGAGCGAAAGAGGCAGCAGTGTCAACGTTCAACCAAGAGCTCGAATCGTAAGGAGCAGTGCAAGATCCAGGGCACTAAGGATGCTGCAAGTGGCGAGTTCAGATGTGCAAAGCATAAGGATGATTGAAGCCCCGTCTTTTCTTCGAGGCTCGGCCATACCACAGCAGTTTTCATCAACGGCAATAGGGAATATTGATGTTAAAGAAGATGCGTTTAATGCGGCGATATAGGAGAGGAGGGGGAGGATCAGGAGGAGTGCGAGGTGAGGTAATTGATAGGGGAGGGCTGTTGTGAGTTGTTTGTTCGTTTGTTTGTGCTTCGATGCAGGCTTTTGGTTGGTTGGTTGTTTGTGCTTTGAGGACGTTCATTTTAGAATTTGAGGACGGATAATACTTTGAGTTCTGGCTTGAGGACGATGGCATAGACATTTATAGGCTTCGCTTCTTGTGCTTCGTTGTGCAAGTTTTGTAAGATATACACATACTGATGATTCTGCTTCTCCGAGAGACTTTCGCCGTGTCTTTGCAACCCAAAGCTGCGCACTCCCGACTATTCGCATACTTATATACTGCAACGCATATTATCATACTATACACTCAACCCACACAACAAAGGAGCGGGATCCACAACGCGAGCTGATTCGCCTTGCCAAGAAGTGCACAGGATCAAGTGAGTGATCATAAGCTCGGTCAAACTTCGTAACGCAGCCTTTCAAGCTTCAGGCTAGGGACCAAGCACACCAGTGTATGCAATAGTATGACTTCGAACTTGCAGACGACCTCTCCTGCTTCTGATTGTTCAGAGCGCTCATCCTCAGCAGTCTCTAGTTTCAGCACCACACCGCTATCAGATAGCCAGATAGCCATCAGCAGGACAACAAGCATCGAATCGAGTCTCGTCAGCACTCTCGCGAACAGTGCGCTCTTGGACAAAGCCCTTCTTCTGCCAACCCCGTACCCAGGCTTCGCAGTCTACGCTGTAATTACCATGGACTTCTCTGGGGGCGCGCTCAAGCCTAGGGCACAGATCAGGAAGACAATCATCCGAGTGCCCGCTGGGTCCTCGGCAGACACAGCAGCAGAGCGCAACGCAGCGATATGCCTCAAGCAACAGCGCGCACGCATTGACGCCCACAAGGCTACCGCTGCAGTACGCGAATCTGTGAAGCAATTATCACCGCAAGTGCCGGTGACACCAACGTCCGCCGACTCGAAGGGTCAGCCACCCTCGAAGAAGCGCCAGCGGGATGGTTGTGGGCAACAAGGCGTCGAAAAGAAATCGCGCATCGACTCTGCGTCGCCAGCGAGAGAATTTGGCGCCCCTGCTACGAACTTGACTGAGCAAGGCAACGGAAGCAGTGCGACATCTGGCAAAGACGAATCGAAGCCTACAGGTCGACCAACTCTGCCGCAGCGCCTGTATGGTCTCATCAATGCCGGTAAGACCTGCTATTCGAACAGCGTACTCCAGATGCTCTCAGCAGCCCTGACAAAGGAGCAGATTCGCCGACTTCGAGGCGACCAGGAGCTGGATCGGTTCGGCATGGAGCATGATGACTTCCTGATGCTCAAGAGCCATGGCAGGACAATCAAGGCCCTAAAGTGCTACGTCCAAGGCAAGATCGAGGAGTTGCAACGTAGAATCAGCCGCAAAGATGCCAAGCTGCAGAAGCAAGGCCAGTCGCTCAACATTGCACCGTACCTAGGGCAAGTGTTGCAGGACATGCGATTTGGAATTGCCAGCGACTCCAGCTTGAGCCACAAAGAGAGCTTCGTCGTTCCCTGCCTCTTTCAGCAGGTGTTCGCGTACCGCAACGGCGGCCTCTACGAGCACTTCAACGGCGAGACCCAAGAAGATCCACATGAGCTGTTGATGGCAATCTTGAGTGCGGTCGCAGACGAGCATGCCTGGATCAGAGATGTCTTTGGCTTCGAGAGCGTGAGCCAGACAAAGTGCGACAGTTGTGGCCACGAGACGGATGAGAGATGCGTGGGCGAGCTGGTTCAACCCGCCGCAGTTCTCACTCAGGAGGCGGGCGGCAGCATGGAGTCGCTCGAGCGCGTGCTGCGATTGAGCTGCAGCAAGAAGGAGCGGATTGTCGATTATAAGTGCGATGGATGCGGCAAGGTCGGCACTTCCTTGACGAGTAACAGCATTCGCAACTCTTCGGACCACTTCATTGTCTACCTGAAGCGGTTCAACAACGCTGGTCGCAAGGTCAGCACCAAGATCAGCCTCCAGTTCGAAGGATGCCAGTTCCAGGTCGGCGACGTTCAGTACGAACTAAAGGCAGTGGTGAAGCACGCTGGCAAGTCTGCGGCTAGTGGACACTACATCGCCTTCCGCGAACAGAACGAGACGTGGTCGAAGCTGAATGACCAAGAAGTGGAAGTTGTGGCGCGCTCCGAAGTGGCTGATGACAGCTACGGCCAGTGTGCTATGGTCCTGCTCAGAAAGGTGCCAAAGTGAAGTGCAGATGATAGGAACAGATCGCGTTCGGACAACTACCTTTCATGTTAGTAGATTTTTTGGGCGGCGATGTCGGTCCTACATAGTGCTAGCTAGCGCATTGCATATACGCGAACAGCTGGAACAAGTTCTGGTGATACGGGACGCAAAGTAGAGCGCGCGCGTGACATGAGTACTGGACGCAAGATTTTAGCGTGACTTCTGGTAAGGCATGCGTGCGTGGTTGCACTGGTGGTGTGGTGAAGGGCTCACTTGATAGATGGTATCAAATGTCCTTATGTTCTTAGACACGGTACACTTGAAAGAAAAAACCATAACCTTTCAAGCTCTTGAGAACCTGCCACCACGTCATCACCCCCTCAAAGGCAGGACGTGCTGCACTAACGCAGTTTGCCTACACAGAGGACACATCGGCTGCTCTCTTAACCAGTCTCCAATGCAAGTCCAGCAGAACACGTGCCCACAGGTGGTAACGCTCGGGTCTTTCAACGGTTCCAAGCATAAGGTACAATTCCTCGGCTGCTGCCCATCAATCCACCGCATAACCTCCGAGTTCTTCAAGTCGTAGTGATGACCCTTCGCCAGCGGTGTGTGCGTCACCTGCGCCACCCGGCGCTTGATCACTTCTGGGTCCATTCCTTGAGGATTGGTTTCGAAGAGAAGCGGCGTGTTGAAGTGATTCTCTGTCCCAATCTCGACGCCCTCATCTATGACTGCTGTCCCGCCCCCGAGCATAGAAGAATTGGTTGAAGTCGGTCCAGGCTGGAGTTGCACGTTCTTGTACGTGTTCTGTAGGTGCAAATATCCTTGCACGGCCATCTGAAATACCAGCAATACGCCTAAGACTTCATAGCCAGCACGTTGGTCGTCCTCTGTCAGCTTCCTGGTGAAGATGTATCGCAGGCCGCAGAGGCGTTTACTGAGTTGATAGTATGCGCCACTAAAATAGAAAATAGCTAAGCTGACTGCGTAGAATGGCGCTGGCGATGTGATAGAGTCCAGATGCTTGGAAATGTATTCCTGAGCTTGGGCAGCTTTGGTAGGCGGATTCGACTTCCTGGTTGGGGAGGACATACGCCTGTGGTGGGCCTTCGTCAACTTCTTCTCCAGCTTGGCCCGTAAGCGCTTGCGGAATGCTGGTAGAAAGCGGTTGAGAAGGTATGGCAACAGGACGCTTGACAAGATGTAACCAGATCGTCGAACGAGGGATGGCAGTCGGTGGGTGTCATCTTCGACCTGGACAATGTCTGTGTACTCCTCGCCCAAGGTTCTGTTTCCGATGAGAGTAGTCAAGCCCAGGTAAAGCAGCTCTGTGAACACAGTGGCCTCGTTCGCCCATCGGTGCTCCGATCGTGTGCCATAGAGAGAGCGTATCACGGAGGACAGCCGTGTCAAGAGCACGCCTTGGAAGTAGGCGTCTTTCTGGTTGGAGCGGATTATGTCTGGCGCAGCCGCCCAGGGATAGTTGAAGCTGCGCGTTGGATCCTCTGTGGAGGAAGATCTGCCGCGATCGTGGACATGATCCGACATCTTGTGGTAAGCTTGTCAGAGAAGTGAAGATGGTTGTCGTTCGTGAGTTAGTGCTACGCGGTTGGCGGTATACTGTACCTCGGCGCTGGCCAGACCCACTTTCGGCTGTGGTCCGGGCGCTAGTTCTAGTTCTAGCCACCGGCTTCTGCACTTCGAAACGTCGTTCGACCTCACCCGCTCTGCTCTGTGACATCTCCATTGTTATGATGCTGTGCGAATAATCGCCGTCGTGCTCGCGGTCCCGGATACGCACCCGTTGAGCAGCGTCACGTGCAGTTGCCGATGCCAGCGTATGCCGTACGCAGGACAGTTCGAGGATGCATCACGTGCTTCGCCAAGCAACACGCCGTCATCAGCACAGCCGATGCTACCGGTCCCGCGGCGCCCTGTTTCTATTGTTCGCATCGCGTAAGGCGCAGCTTGTCTAATGAGATCCGGCTTCTGTATAGGCCAACGTCGTTTTCGTCGGTTTGATTCGCTTTGAGCCCATCACACATGCGCCGCTGGGCAACGCGTAAGTACAGTCGTTTTTCCTAGTCTTACGTTCAACCTTTCCTCCACCCTAACTAGACATTCGAGACCAACAGTACAGCACACCCGCAATCGTCTCACCATCAGCGACAGTATCCAGCTGGACTACAGAGCCCCAAGAACAGCCTTGCGACTCACGAACTCGAACGGCAATGCGCTGGTCCCAAGCACTCCTCCTCCCCGTCGCCCTGGTTGCCGCCCAGGACCCCGCCGCCAGCTTCTTCTCATCCCTTGGCACCGAAATCGCAGGCGGCGTCACGAGCATTTTCAGCGAGGCCGTCAGTGGTGCAGCATCGATTGGACAGATCGTGACCTCTTTCGGGGGCAGCGTTTACACCGTGGCAACGGATGGAGCGGGAAACGTCATTAGCACAATCACATCAGGTGCGGACTCAATTGGCCAACAGGTATGACCTACAAGCACTGAGCACCGAACACGAACATCGCTAACATGCAGCAGATCACTAGCATCGGCGGCAGCGTCTACACTGTAGCAACAAATGGGGCCGGCGATGTCATCAGTACCATCACGTCGGGAGCAGACTCTATAGGCCAGCAAATCACCAGCGTTGGTGGCAGCGTCTACACAGTCGCGACCAACGGAGCTGGTAGTGTTGTAAGCACGATTGCTTCAGATGCCGAATCGTTCGGTACCAGAGTCACTTCTGTTGGGGGTAGTGTTTACACTGAGGCAACCAACGCAGCTGGAAGTGTCGTGAGCACCGTCACCAACGCCGCGGCAAATACTGTTACAGGAACCACGGACTCTGGCGCCATGGTTACGAAGGCGCCGTACTTTGCTGGTGGTGTCCTTGGTGCGGGTATGGCTGTTGTTGCTATACTGTAAGTGGCACCAGCAAGTTAGTGCTTATGGTGTACGAAAGGATATGCATGGCCGGCAGTGCGAGCATGGACTTCTCGTACACGGTGGACATAGAAAGCGCGGCACGTGGTTATACCCATACAGCAGACTATACACATCAGAGACCTCATGTAATACGAACTTTTCCGTGCTCACGAACTAGCGCCCCTACGATTCCAAATTGACAGTTACTGGAGGATTATGAAGCAGACATTGCTGTTCAATCTCACTGGTTTCCTTCCAAGGACTTGCTGTACGTCGCCGCGTTCAGTGCCATTTTCGACGCTTGGCCCCGCGGCTGAATCGAAATCTGATGCTCTTTGCATCCCACTGCGATCGTGGCACAACATCCAGAGGACTCGCAGAGCTGCAGTATTGACCTCTAGGTGCTTATATTCGTCCAACAAAAAATGACAAGACGTTGAGTCAGGTGGCGGCCTCGTGAGCTCGCTTAGCGTTGTGTCGGCGTGTTGTAGCCATGTACATATTCTCTATATGTAAATTTTCCACGGTCCCTGTATTGCATGCATACTTTTCCGAAATCCTCCGTCAAGCAATGTACACATTGTCTTTATAGCCAATATCACACCAGCACAACTCGGCGTCGACCGAATCCAGATCAAGGTTTGTGCAGTGTATCACAATAACCGGGACTCGATTCGTGTTGCCCGTTCGTCCAGGCAATGATCGTCAGTGCTGTCGTATAGCTCATCATAAGAACTCCAAAGATCACAAGGAGAACATCGACAACGCGTTGCCAAGTCTTTGTTGCGACAGCTCGGTAATGCATCAGTGGCTGTAGTAATGTCAGTTCTAGTTGAGATGAACTGAGAGATGGGATAACTTACTGGGTAGATGTAAACCAGCGGGATGCAGGCAAAACTGCCCACCAATGACACAAACTTATCGAGGTCGTTTGCTCCGGCCCACGCGATGACTGCACACAACGCAACCATGAAGAAGCGAAACACATTCTTCTTCCACTTGATCCAGCGATTGTACTTTCCAGTTCTACTGAAAAGCTGCTGGCTGGTGATTTCAATGGCTGGGTAGATCTGAAGTGGTGTACTGAGCATGATTGCCAAGCTGTAGATAAACTGCACAGCATTGACAAGCTTATCGTCTTGTGGCATGTTGAGCAGAATAACAGTCTTTGTGTCGCTTCCATACGCCGCGTACGATAGCGCACCGGCAGAGATGAAGACGACTGTGATAATAATCATGACAGTGCCCATAACGCGGGGGAACTTCTTGGGTTCAGCCATGCCAGATTGTATCGGAATGACAAGACCGACACCCTCGAACGTGAAAATGGCCGTACCAATAAGAAGTGTCCAGGACTCCGGATTGAAGTTCTGATAATCACCAAAACCGTGCTGCTTGACGATTGTGTGCACATCATAGTAGTATACGTAAATGAGGCCAAGCAAGATGAACAGATCGGCAAGGAGTGCCATCTTCTGGATCTGGTTGATGTTCCTGTATAGACTCAAGGGAAGGAAGATGATCATCTGAGCTAAGATCATAAGTCCGATGTCGATATCGGTGCGGCATCTAGTGACTGCCAGTACGAAAGCTCGGAGGTTCTCGGCCACGAAGACAATGTATGCAGAGCTGAAGCCGATCTGCGATATGACCAGCGAGAAGTTGATGGAATTGCGGAAGTAGTTGCCGAAGATCCTGCCACCCATGTCACCGAACGACGCATGAACTTTCAAGCGAATGCTGACCAGCAGGATGAAGCAGTAGTACGATAGCGCCGCGATCAAGAACAGGACCACGTTCGAGAAGAGCATGCCGCCATTGAGGTACGCCCGAGGTAAGAAGAGAACACCAGTGCCCACAAAAGACTTAAGCAGCAGCATAGCCGCGCCGAAAGGCGTGCCCTTTCCTTCTGAGCGATGCTTTCGCTTCCGTCTACGCTTGCCTGGCGTGAGCAGTGCGGAGTCTTCGCCGTAGTCGCGATCATCTTCTTGATCACCTCCCTCAGTTGTCGCTTCTTCGTAGGCATCTGATGAGAAGTACTCATCTACATCAAGCACTTCATCATCCTCTTCAAGCTCTTCACCAGCGAAGTGTCCGTACAGTGTAAGAAATTCGATGAAGTTGCTCGTGTGAAATTGTGGTCGTGTTGGCTCTGGATTGGAGGCTCCGCCACGCACTCTCTGGTTGATGCTGCCGTATCCGACTCTCTGTCCTGTTTGTGTCGGAGCAGGAGAAGCAGCTGTCCGGCGGAGATGATCTCGTCTAAAACCACCAGGCATCTGTATGAAGGAAATGTCATCATCGTCGTCATTCAGCTTCGGCTGAGTATAGCTCATGCTTCTTCGTAGTCTACCCTCGCGATCTTGCTCCCTCTCTTTCTTCTCGGCATACTTGTAGATGTGCCGGTGTGTGTCTCCTCCTTGTAATTGCAAGCTTGAGAAATCATCCTCACCTACACCTGCTGGACTACCTTCTCTTTGCTCGCCAGGAAACACACCGCCTTTGTTGAACGAGCCTGCTGGTGAGCTGCCTCGTGGATCGACCAGATGTCGTTTCAGGACCTCAATATCCTCTTTCTGGTTCTGGTCTTGGCTCGGGCTTCGGCCAAACTGTGTGGTATATGACGCTGGAGTGAACGACCCAACCGGTGTCCGCTCTCCTTTGCCGGGAGTCTCGAATCGTTTCGTGCCTTGTGATTCTCTCATCGTTGGTTGTGACCCATGTCTCGGATGTGATTGCCCCGTTGATCCTCTGAGCGCCTGAGAAAGAGATGAGGGACCCGGCCCGGGCACAGAGGTCCCTGAAGCCCCGGCCAGCGGCTCGTTGGCTTGCTGTTGCATCTCCTGTATAGGCATGTTGGGCGTAGAACGGCCACTTAACGAGCCAACAGCAACGGGATCAGCAGCTAGCCGAGCTGTTCTCGACGCCCGAGATGGCGACTCGGCCCAGCTGGTGTCCGTCTGCAGTGTTGAGAAGCTGCCAGAGGGTACTGGACGGGCTTTGGAAGGGCTGCCGGCGCCATCGTTGTCGTTGCTAGCCATGATTCCCGCGGAGTAAGAGTTATCCTGTCCTTTGCACTTCCTTCGTCCCGATCAAGGTGCACGTTCTGGCTTATCTCTGTGGGACGGAGAACATAGATAAGGCTATTACACGTGCCGTAGTGGTGGATTCAGGTGTCAGCCGACATGTTTGTCCCCGTGTTGATGTGAAGTGTTTCTCGCCTGCAAGCTGGTCGTGCGTTGCTTGTCTAACGCCAAACGGTTCAAGTACGGCACATGATAAGATTAAGGTGCAGACGCCGTTGCCGCGGGCGCGGATCGTGTCGGGTTGCCGAATACAAACGATCCTTCTTTGTTACAATAGCATGCCTCTGCTTCTGTCCCAACACAACGAACCATCGACCTGGAAATGCTCAGTCTTGTACCATCAAACGCACCCGCAAAATGCGTGAGAGCTGCGTGAAACGACCTAGGACACAGCCTTCCGTCGATGGAAATTCCAGCCGCCAGCACCCGACATAGCTTTTTCAGCGACCTTAGCTGCGGCGTATTCAAGTCTGGCAAATGCTTCACGACATGCTGCTCGCGACCTCAGGGCTCGACGCCTGTCTCGCACGGCGGAGTCGTTATGGTGCGCTCCAACCGCAGCACTCGCCAACGGTGCGACAGATTCACGCGCCTTCTGAGAGAAACACAGAACTCAGTTCTGACCCTCGTGTGCGTTGTACGCCCAAGCATCTGGTGAACGGCATGAAGCAAAACAGTGTTGCGAGAGTGAGATGGCGAGAATGAAAGGACCATTGCAGCAGGACCGGACTTACAGATCCGCCTGGACGACCGCCAACGAACCAGGAGCTAACATCGGCAAATCGTTATGAAAGTCAATAGCTGCTGGAGAGGCGTCACTTAATGTAGATGGTGCGTACCTCAAAATCTCGTTCTAGAGAATCCAGGTCTCTGCGGAGATAGCAGCAACGGCAGGCCACTGCGGCTTTGCAACCACCTCTAGCGCGAAGTGTTATGGCATATATCTTGGAATGACCGAGGTCGCTGGACTCAATTTGTTTTCCGCGCCGGAGGCATTTCGTTCAGACTTTGCTATTTTGCTATCGCAGAAGACCTGGACTACAACGTAGAGGGATGGCTCGCGGTGGAGAGCTGGCTCCCACCTGCGTTGAATGTACTACTGGATGGAGATCGCATTTGGCGAGGTCGCCTCTTTCGAAGTCTCGTAGACGCACCTGCACAAAGATGGCAACCCGAATCTGCACTGGAATGCGGTTTGGATGCTGACCCTATGCTGTACGATCGTCACGCCCCATTATCATTCTGGCGACGCACGAACCACACCTAGAGACTACCCCCTGGCAGCGTTTAGCGTGTGGCATTCAGTCTCGCCTGACGAGCTTCCCATACTCGCGTAGTTCTGCAACGTCGTTTCCATAAACTATACGGGAAAGCACGCCCGATCGAAGCGGCCATTGCTCGGCACAGTCCGCGTCAAAGGGAAACCACTGGGCTATTTCAAATTGCACCTGTACCGGAAATAAGCGAAACATTTCGCCGCTTCAGGGCTCATTTCGACTGCGGTGGTCGATATATTGGTTGTTCCGTCGACGAATCTGGCGCTCCGCTCCCACAAACTGCTCAATATATTCGAAGCCTCTACCTGCACCCATGAGGTTTGCGAGCTCCTGGACCACGCCGATAAGTGGTAGTCACGAACGGCAGGCTGTCCATTGGCAGAGGAGTACTGCGTCGCATGTGTGATAACATAGTAGCTAATGCTTGCTGGCATTTACAGGTCGGCAGCTTACTCCAACCCAGGAACCTAACAGGCATCGTAGTTGGACCTGCCTCTGTCTCATCATGGCGGGCAACAATTGAAGTCACTCGATCACTTGCGAATGTGCTGCGTCAGCTTCTGTCGACAAGACGTCTGATTCAACTTTTCAAAGGCGGAAAGTCCGCCACTTACTATCGACAAGTCATCGCTATCGACCCTCGCGCGTAGCCTTTTCTCTCTCGCACTATCTCCTTCTAGCACACTACGACACGCGCAGCGAACAGATAACACGCCCACCACAACACCTTCGGGAACAGCAAATGTGGTGAGGTCACTAGCAGTGTCTCGTCACACTTATGCGCAAGAAAAATGACGACTTGTACTGAACCTTCACGGATGCAGGCAGGACGCTCGCCTCACGTTTCAGACCCGCTTGTATTCCCTTAAGGTCAATGGGGGGCGGACTAAAGCTGTGAGGACATGTCTGGTGTAGAATGATATGGAAAGGGCTGGTGAGGTAGCTGCTCGTTCACTTAGAACGTCATCAATCCTGTTTAGATAGCTATTACCACGAAGCGAACTACGACAGGCTACCCAAACCCTCTAGACTGTACATAGTGATTTGACTTCCGGCCCTCAATCGTGGCATCACGAAAAGGCTTCGTATTGTCCTTATATCAGAACGGACGTGCCGTGCGCTTTTGCCGGCTATGTATATTCTGCTTTGTCGTAGTTGGTGAACGAGAGGATTAGAAGCTCATACCAGAGCACCATGTGTCAAGTACATATCAGCATACCTCCCTCTAAAAGACTCGTCCGCATTCTCGACGGTGCATCGAACAGGACATGTATTTTCTCTCTGTCTGCAGCACTTCGTTGCCGCTGGCACAGGAAGTACCTTCGATCACGATTCTCGACAAGGATCATGATGGAGCTAGAACTAACTACTTTGGGAAGCTCGATCTTGCTGCCTGATTCGAGCATGTTCATTCTTTGACAAGACAACGTTCCTCGATTGACCACAAAATATAGCAATCCAATCGAGAATATATCGCTGCCACAGATGTCTCAGAGTGTTGACGGTACAGACACGGAAGGTTGGGAAATCATCAACTCAGAGAGTGCCCCACCAAGAGCAGTCCCACGACACGCTTTCACACTCTCAGCAACCCATCGAGCCTTTGGCGCACAGCTCCAAATCAAAGCCGGACATCGAGGCTGGATCGAATCAGACGACATCAGCTCAGAGCTCCATACCCAGTCACAATCACGCCTCTTCAACATCCCACCAGAGCTCAGACTCCACATCTATGAGCACCTCTTCACGCAACCATCACAAGCCTGCAAATTGGTCTGGAGGTCCTCCTCAAACGAAGCTTCTGTCCTGACTGTTCTCCAAACATGCCGCCTTGCTCTAAAGGAAGCTGAACATCTGTTCTACAGTCTCAACACGTTGAGTATTTCAACTGGGATCAATACATCCGCTGAGATGTCGCGGTCATCGATGTTCACCAATGTCAACTTGTATCGACGAGAAGCTATCACATCTCTGCAGATAATTTGCGACTCTGGAAGTACGGCATACTCCAGAATCAAAGATTTACAGAGAGGATTTGCGCCGAATATGCAGGCCTTGACTATTGCTACGTCCGTGAAGTTGGATCTGATCAATATAGGGATGTGGATGATGATGTTGAGACAAATTGAGGAAGCTTTACGGCAGATGCGAGGAACGAGATTGCAAACTGTAAAAGTGGTTCTGCGGGAAGGCGGCGTGGTCACTGAAGAGAGATTGGCAAAGTGGCGAACGATCGTGGAAAGGTTAGCAGGTGCATTGGAAAACTGATTCGGTCGTATGCCGGACGCCTCGCTTGAGCAAATACCACGAGTTATGATGACCAACTTCTTGTGATGCACAATCACGCGTCCTCGACTATGATCGTCGCACGACTCATCTTCTTCTCATCCCCAGAACATCTTACTACGATCTCGGCTTCGGCATGCCACCATCGTCCTACTGGCCTTTCCCTCGCCCAGCGCGGCACATACCCTCTGCACACCAACGCCCTTCTCCCTATACCAGCACTTCCCCCGATGCAACACTTAAACGCCATACGCGGCAGCGTCAACATACTAAGGATCAAGCTCGTCCTACCCGGCGCGCAAGCTAGTACCCTCATCCTGCTTTCGAACGGCATACCCACTTGTCCCAAAAGCCACGGCATAGAGAACACCATGCACAGCTCCTACCTTGGTCCTCTTATACACGATTACCTCAACAATCTGTCCAGGGTTAGTGAGCTCCCTATCGGTAACTGTATGGTCGGTCGATCATGGTTGTCTAGACATGCGGATCCCCAGGGCGTACTAAAGCTCTTAACAATTGAGGCAGGCTTAAAAAGTGGGGTAGAGATAGGCGTATGTGTATGTATGTACATGTGAGAGACAGTAGTAGCAGCGGTAGCCGATAGATGGGACTTGAATTACTACTCTCAGGTATCTGTTTGTTTCCCTCTCTCGTTTTCGCTTTAGCCTTTCTGGAATGTAACCCCTGATCGATTGTGTAGTTGTCATTCAAGTAGGATTCTTCCCCGCCACCTCACACCATCAAACTTCCATCACCTACGCCACCCGATTTCATATTGAATCATCCCGCGCTCACTTAGCCACGTACTTTCGTCTTGACCATGCAGGCATCACGTACTGCCGCTTCAGGCGAAGCCTCAAGCCTTCAACGGCAGAGCTCTCAGCCAAGCTGTCAGCTCATTCAGCTAGCCACGATCGAGTCGTGTTCAGCTACATCGCAAAGCACTATGCGATGCGTTGGCCAATGGCCGCAGAATCTTCACGCATGACATAACTCTGGAAGACAGGTCTCTCACTGAATAATGGTGTTTGGGCTCCAAATGAGGCCGCTGTTCTTAATCCTAGGAGACAGACTCTGTTGGACTTCTTGCATACATGCTGAACAGTTTCAGCTCATCGGACAGACTGACTGACAGTCACGCCAGCCTGCTTCAAGTGGGCTGCCTGACACAAAGCTGAATGACCATGCAAATACGGTGCAAGGCGTCAGCTGAGAAATACGTCCCCATACACAGCATCCCTCGTCTCTATTTTCCGAAGATGTTCAGCTGTAACATCGGTCCAGGCCAGTGCCATGCATGTGGCGCTAAACACAACTACCATTGTGTATGGTCTTCGAAGAAAGTAGCAACGACAAAATCCCTCAAGGTGGGAAGTTGCTGTTGCCACAGGACTCAAAATAGACACAAGTCTTTAGTATGCTCAGCGACTATAAAGCAGGAGTTCCGAACAGCCTGTGATTGTTGTAAAGCCTCGATCAATCTTTCATCTAGATCAAATCTCTGTTGAGCAGAATCCATTGCAACGCGCGATACCGCTACTTCAAAGATATCTTCCACAAAAGCATGGCCAATCAGACTCTGCTTGATGGCGCAGCACAGCAGCACGTCCCGGTGATTGGCACCGGCGGATTCTTCTGGAAGCCAGCTGATCAGAAGATCCTGCAATCATCTGATGCATTCACCACTGCTGCAACTGGCGTCGTCGCGGACGGAAGCGTGAAGACAGTCCAGATTGGTCCAGAGGTCACCAGGACCAGCGCTCCACAGATAACAGCTTTCCTCGAACCCCGAGGACTGGCGTCACTTCCTGGCGAGCCGGACCCATTGACGCTTGAAGATGAGAATATCCTTGCGTTGTTGCAGAAGAAGACGTTTGCAGGCAAAGGGTTCAATATGATCTTCCGCCCACGGAGTGACAAGCCTCTTCAGCCGGCCGTGCCTGGCAGTCAGGACAACGTGCTGCAGCTGAATCTCACCCAGGAGACAATGACGTTCTCTGAACCACTGGGCGACGTACCGAATCGCGGGTTCGGAGCTCAAGAAGACATCGTCCTCAAAGGCATTTCCTACGTGCAGAAGGTCAACGACATCACGAATCCGCAAACCGGACTTGCGAATGGCAAGCCGAGTGGCATTCACTTCGAGCCTGGTGTCTGGCTGGCAGTGCCCAAATGCTCTTTTGCACCTCCAAATCAGGTTGCCACTCTGTGTAGGATGGCTTGCATCCCTCACGGAACCACTGTCAATGCTCAAGGTATCCAACCCAACGTGAGCCAGCCTCAATCCGGTTCTCCCGCCACCGCTAGTATCTTCAAGAAGGACATCACACCATTCTTCATCAAGCAGCATCCAAGCGACCCGCCGCAGCATGTTCAATTCGCTTCCCAGACCTTCAGTAACGACGTCGCCGACAGGCTGCCAGGCGACCTCACCACTTTCGACAGTATGTCCTCTCTTATGTCCGTTCCCGATCGATACTACTAGGACATGTGGCGCGCGATTTGCGCACCCCGGGGGGGTGGGGGGGGGGGGGCGCTGACACGAATATTACTTACTACTCACTAGATAAGCAGACCAAGATGCGAGATCTCCTCGCAGATCCCAACGCCCATCTCCGCAACACTCTCGCCGAGCAATCGGCAGCTCAAGGTCAACAAGTGCTCAACTTCCACCGCGTCGACATCACAAGCCTGCCAGCTCCCACCCTCGGCGGCGGCACCGCCAACATCGCCTTCCTTGGCGGCAGCAGCACATCTCCTCTCCTCGGCGGTACGAACCAGAACGCCCATGCTGTTCAGCTGGATGCCACCTATTGGATCGAGACTATGCAAGGCAATATTGCATTTCTCGGGAATCAACAGAAAGCGCAGAAATTTCAGCCTGCGGGGCCGTTGGTACGTGTATAGAAGGCCAGGCAGGCAGGCAGGGAGGCATAGCGTGCAGCTTGGAACATATCACTCTTCAAGCGGCGGCATGCCTGCGCCTTCGTCACAGCTAAGAGAAAAAAAAATATCAACAATGTAACGTGGTACAGCTAACAGCCTTCTGTTTGCTAGGGACCAACCTTCGTTGTGGGGCCGACTCTTGGAATCGGAAATACTACTGTTCCTGTGAAGTGGACGCAGCTACAGTATAGTCAGACTGTGCTTCTCAACTTTGGTCCATTGAGCTGGCCGCATGTCAGTGTTGCTACGTTGGCAGAGACGACGGTATTTGATGTACAGCTGCAGCTAGCGGCTTGAATAGGCCCGCGCCGCAACAGTCGCTGCCGTTCGACTACCACACCCCCCCTTTTTTTGGCAAGTAGGACGCGTGAACAGATAGCACAGACTCCCGTGTGATGACAATGACTACAGCGCGTCGTACTCCGTAATACCTCGACCGTCTCTTAGACGTTCTCCGAGACTTCCAGTGACCGTGGTAAGATACTAAAGCCATGACCGCTGAGTAGTCCTGGCTGTGGCCATGTCTTGGGCGGAGTTTGGCTCCGATCATAACACCGCCTCATCATCCAAAGCCTGCACGACTTGCGCCCACTCATCAACGCTATATGCCCCAGGCACACCAGGCCCGTCAAACAAGCTCGCCAGAATGACACGATCCTCCTGCTCACCCCCCCAAGGCTGGCGTCCATGCTGAGCAATGATGTTATCGTACACCAACACGTCGCCTTGCTGCCACTTATGCAGCACCTTGATCTCATCCGTAAGATCCGCTAAGCGAGCGAGGTATTTTTCCGGAATCGGCGTTCCGTCGCCAAAAAGTTGCTGTGTAACTTTACTCCTCGCGCCAGGATTGTTGGTGATGTTTCTATAGTACGATGCCAGACCCGTGAAGAGTGTAGGCAGGCCGGTGGAAGGTTGCGTTCGTACGGCGGGGAGACGATGCGTGAGGAGTATGCCATCGTCTGTCCACTCCCAGGTGGTGTGCTTGCCACGCCCATAACGTTTGATCTGAGCTTCGATCTTGGCTCGTCGAGTGGCTTCATCATCGCGGTCGTCGATGAGTTTGCCGAAAGCCTGTCGGAGAGTAGAGCCACCCTCATATTGCTTATCGAACTTGTATGTCACTCGACTCAGAATGCCCTGTGTGACAAGCTCGTCGATAAACTCTGGCATCTCCTGCTGAGCGCGCTGGAACAGCTCTAAGGATGAGGATATGGGTGTCTCGCCTCCCTTAAGAGGTGCCTTGTGACAGTAGAAGAAAATATACTCTGGCGCATGCGGGACTTGCGGCGATTCGTTGTGGCTGCCGATGAGAACATGTTTGGGTGCTTCGTTCGCGAGCGCCACATTAGGTGCTAGCATCGGTCTGTCGACCACGATGCCGATGATCTCGTGCGGTTGGTAACCAAAGGCATGAGCGAACTTGCTAAAGTCGTTAGCATTGTGAATGGGCAGGCCACGGATCAATAGTGTTCCATGCTCAGCCAGTTTCTTGGTGAGCGTTGCATCGCGCGCTTGTAGGTCTTGTATCGTCTTTACTGCCGCGTCGAGACTGATCTTCTCGTGACCACGTGCGGTTGCTTGAAGAGCCAGTGGTATCGCCGTTCCATTGGCATGTGGCGGAGCCAGCCAGCGCTGATTGCCGGATGGAAGTTCGACAGCTTCGAAGCAGACAGAACACGAGCTCGGGCTACCGGTTGGCAAAGGCGTCGTGTTCTGCGAAACGGTGGCCATTCCGATGCCGATGGCAGGGTGGATGCTACGTCAACAGGTCTGTTGAAGTGTGGCGTCGGGAGTCGTGAAGGAGAGATTGTGTTGTCACCATCGCCGAGCCCGGGTGCTGAGCTCGGGCGTCAGGCGGGGCTCATCGCTTGGTGAAGGCAGCGCTCGCTGTTGGCGTGCTTGTAAGGATTCTTACAATACTGATATGCATGGGGACTTGCCAATACTGATACACATGGGGACGGACTTGTGCTTGGAATTGGCAGGCGCGTGTTCTGTCACCGTCGCCGGAGACTGTGACGTGCAGGCTGAGTGAGATGCCGTGATGGAGGAAGAAGACATCGACTGCTGATGGTCGGAAGGTCAGGAAGCAGCAGATTCGGTTCATGAGATATGGGGTTGGGAAATGACTGAGATAGCGCAGCACGGCAGGCTAGTCCTCAGCCGTATATCAGAGAGGGGGCTTGGCACGTGAGACGAACGTTTTGGTCACCAACCGGAACTTGCCTTCGAGCTACTTGCCTACATATGTCATCTTCCATCTGCCTTCTTCGCTCATCACCCCCCCAAGCAACATGCCTTTGGCGGCGGAGAGTGATGCGGAAGCACCTGACATGTCTAGTGTGTTGGTTGAGCCGTGGCTTGGCAGGCATCGGACTGACGTTCTCCTGCATACTGCGGAGGTTGTTAGAGCGCCACCGTAGATCGTATGGAGGAGCGTGGGAGCACCCGTGGCCACCTCGTGCTCTGCTTTTTCGCAATGGCTCAAGAACTACGCGACGTAATCGATAAGCCTTCTGTCTGAGAGGACAAGACCCTGCGCGCTGTCGTCGTTCACGCCATCATTGCCAACCATCGGCGGAGCGCTGGCCAGACGACCACCATCTATAATCATTACCGCGTCTTCTCCCCATTGTTCCTGCCAAAGCCGTTCCTCTGGGCACACCTGATCACACGCCTCTAGCAGGCACCACCATCATCATGAACTTCCTTAAAGAGCTCGCTGACGTGGGTCGGCGTGCTCTCGTTGATGGACTGGAGAGTCCTGCGATCAGTCGAGACTCTCCACATTCGCCTGAAGTGCCTGAGGGGTTGAGATCCTCCATGCCTGATCTATTCGACCGCTTCCCGATCGTCTTGCCCTGGTCAAAGCCGCAGCCGGTGGACCCAGCTCTGCATACGGTATGGATCCTCGACAATACCGCTTTTCGAACACCAGCCCACGGAGACCACCGACCGCATCTTGGCGCACTGCTCAAGCCTGATCGTTCCAAGCCAGAGACTGTTGGTGAAGACGGTAGACCTCACGCCGTGAGAGCTGGCAGTGGATGGGAGGTGGAGTATGTTGCGTGTTACTTCATCAAGAACTCCGGCAGAGATGTCTCAAGGGTTGTTGGAGGCATCGCGCATGAGCTGCAGATCTCCGACGATGATATTGCCACCAAGAAGCGTATAGCCGAGAGAGTACAACCGTTTGTTGACACAATCTTGCCGAAGAGGACTGTCAGGATTCTACTGGATGGCAAAGAGCAACAGACGCTGGGGCCTAGTGGCTACTCTGGCATCAGCTCTGGGCTACATCAGCTACACTTCGATCCTGGCACGCAACCTTTCCAATCAAGTGTGGTCACGATTCCGCCTCCATTCGGTCTTCCTGCGACCACAGTACCGGCCGAAGAACGTGGATGGGGCGTTATTTCGGATATCGTAAGCGCAGCCCATTGGTATTCGGAACGTTAAGCTAATCATCGCTAGGACGATACCATCAAAATCACTCAAACACCTTCACCTCTTGGCATATTGCACAGCACATTCGTCGTTGAAGAACCTAATCCAGTACCAGGCATGCCAGCACTGTACGCCCACGTCCAGTCTACCTTGCAGAACCCCCCTTTCTTCTATCTCTCCGCATCGCCATACAATCTCTACCCTTTCCTGCGCCAATTCCGCGAAGCACATTACCCCCAAGGAACCATCATCCTTCGAGACGCAAGCTGGCAAAATCTCGGCGGTCTCGTTGCCTCACTGAACCAAAATACGCAAGAATACAAGGTCGATCGCATGGTCAAGATACATTCCTGGTTTCCTCATCGCCGTTACGTGTGCATTGGCGACAGTACGCAAAAGGATCCAGAGAGTTACGGCGAAATAGCGAGAAAGTTCCCAGGCTGGATCAAGGCGATCTACATACGCAAGGTCACCGGCATTGCGGAGATGGATGCAGACACAAAGAACTCGGACCAGCGATTCGAAGATGCTTTCAAGGGTTTGGAAAGAAGCTTGTGGCATGTCTTCACCGAGCCCGGAGAGCTTGCGGAGAGGGTCGATATGCTGGCGACGCAGAGTATGCAGTAAATTTTCCCGTTTCGTGATGTCACGCCACGACAACGATGGCTTCTCTCCAAAGTTGGCTACACGATCCAACAGCGGTCATGATTACGGAGAAGAACCTCTGGAAGAGGAGGGGGAGGAAGGAGGAGGTGGCTTCCGTACAGCAATCGAGCAAAGATGCTTGTATCGGTGGCGAAGGTATTATAGGTCAGACGTACCTATGGTGTTCTCGCCCTGGAGACTGAACTCAGACAATGTGCTGTGCTGGTTGTGGGTATATCGAACACACAGGTTTTGAAAAGCGTTCTCGAAATTTGCGAGGCCGGACGAGCGCAAACGCTTGCCACGCACGAGCAGCATGCGCCGTGCTGTTGGGAGGACGTACTGTGGTGGTGGTGGTGGTGGTGGTGGTGGTGTTGTTACCATTCTGCATGGATTTAGACGATGAGGGCTTTGTGTCAGTCTCCGTTATGCCGTTGTGGTTGACATACTCTTTCGAGGTCCTGTTTGTTGTTGTTGGTGAACATGCGGTTCGCCCTTTGTTACACCAAATACGATCATGTGACGTACGACTGACGTACACGAGAAGGCAAGGCTTGAATACCTTGTCCAACGATTCGAAAGGGGCAGCGGCAAAAGTTCTGACCTGGACTTGAATATCGTCGCTCATGCCGGGTCGCTCGCCTCGACTGAGTCTGTAGCAACCTGCCGCTCTCTGGTACGCGATACCATCCTCACGCGATTCGCAAAATGAATAGGGCCCAGCTCTCTCTCTCTCTCTCTCTCTCAAGTATCCGCCTCGCCAAAATCATCATGCCCCGTATTCCTTGCATGCACCACAGCCCATTGCTGACCATTCCCAGTCTGCCCGCATTGCCTGCACTTGAGCGCAAATTTATGCGTGTCCGTGTAGTAGTGCTGCTTCTGTAGCTCCCTACACAGCTCCAAAGCTGCAGCTAGTGCTCCACCATCAACTTCTTCGCCATCCATGCTCACCACGTCGAAAACCTTCCTGTCAAACTCTGGCTCGGCACCACTAAACGGTGTCACTGCGCACACATCGTAATGAATGCCAGAGTAGACTAGGAGACACCTTGTTGGCTTTCCTTCGTTGAACTTGTCCACTCGGCAATCTTGAACATTTATGCTGCAGATCTCGAGGTCGAAGTGTTGGCTTAGGATCGAAAGTTCGATGCCGCCACCCCAACTATCTTCTCGCTGGATCCACTGGCAATAGTCCTCCGGCTTTTTTTCCAGCATGCCTTCGGTGTACAGGTCTGGTTGGGCCTGAATCGTTTGCGCAACGATGGACCGCAGCTCTGTCATGCCGTCGAGACCGGAGCCAAGCACTGCGGTCGACAATGCGCGAAACATGCAGGAGTTGTCATCGGGCATCACGCGCAACACCATGACGCCCTCGAGATTTGGCACTGGTATCTCTGGTGGTTCTTTGTCCATCTGCGGCCTTGCTTTTTTGGTCAGATTCAGTGGTTGATCTGGAAAATCACCAGGTTTGTGTACAGGAGGAGAATTGAGATCACGCGGTGGTAATGCTTTGACTGCCTCAGGTGCTCGCTTTGTGCTTTCCATCGGATTTGACAGCTTTGCTTGCACGTTGCGAGGGTCCACCGTGAATTGTTCGCCATTGAGTTTATGTGGAATATCGACTAGCTTGGTGTCTCCGCTTATCGATTCTGTGTTGAAAGCCTGTGGTGGAAACCCATATTTCAGGTCGAAGTCCGCAACACCAGTCTTTGATGAGATCTCCCGACCAAAATCACTCCAGGTGGACTGGCCATCTATGCTGATTACAGCCTGACCTTCAGGGCCACGAATTCGCACTCTGATGGCGCCAGTCATGGCGAAGTAGCGTGATGAAGTATTTTGCTTTTGTTAATTCGGGATAATATTGAATTAGTCGTTGTCCAGCAATGCTCCACGATGGTAGTGGGTGGCCAGGGCGTGGTGCCTGTCTGGGAGCTCGGTCGCTGGAGGAGGCTGATCTGTGGTGTACCCTGAGTTCGATGTCTAACTGTATGTTGTTCGTGTCAAGTTGCCTTCGCGAACATGTCGATGTTGTATTATGTTTGGAGAGGTGTTGCAAGTGGCCGTTGCTGAAATGGCAAGTGAATGCGAGGAATGCGCACGTGCTCATGGGATTAGAACTAGCGGCCGCAGCGGGGCCGAGTACCGCTGCAAGGGTTACAGGCGCATCTCAGGTCAGTCGCGTCTCATTGCCTTCGACCTTCAAGAACTGCAAAAATTGCTTCAACGCAAAGCAGATTCTAGCCGTCGCGATGCCGCCGAAGGTACTGGATAAGAGCCCGAGTTCGACGCCGGTGCCGTCGACAGAACAGCCGAACGATGGCGCCCAAATTCCAGCCGCGCAGTGGGAGGCCATGTCCAAGGTGCTGAATGCCATCTACGACTATCGCACCGAGGGAGGATTCGACCCATCGAAGCTGTTCCACCGCAAAGTCAACAAGCGCGTCATCCCGGAGTACTACGACACCATCAAGGAGCCGATGGCGCTGTCCACGATTAAGCAGAAAATCATGCGCAAAGAGTACCAGTCCTTTCCCGAATTTGTACGCGACTTCGCGCTCATCCCACACAATGCGCAAGTCTTTAATGTGCCAGAGAGTGGAGCGTTCCAAGACGCGCTGGTGATCAAGGAGCAGATAGAGAAACAGCTGCAGTTGCTTGTTAAGGACAACATCATTACGCAGCAAGTTGCGACATTCCCAGATCTCGGCGAAATTCCCACATACACACCTCCTGCAGTGGTCGAAGAAGGTGGTGATGCTGCGGCAGAGGATGATGAGGAGTCAGAAGAGGGCGACGACGACGAGGATGGGGACGAGGAGGATGAAGGCAGGAAGAAGAAGCGGCGTGGTCCACGAAGCGGTGCATCGATAGCCAAACGAGAAGCTGCAGACGATGATGAGGACGAAGAGGGCGGAAAGCGGTCCAGAGGTCGCCCGCCAAAGCTACTCACGCCAATGGAAGCTCGCATGCAGACTATCCTTAAGGGAATTAGGAAGCCCAAGAACAACCGTGGACAACTCATGATTAAGCATTTCGATCGACTACCTGACAAGGCGACTCTCCCTGACTACTACACGGAGATCAGGAACCCAATGGCATACGATCAGCTGAAGCGCAAAGTCAAGCGAAAGAAGTACAACACTTTGGAGGAATTTATGGCTGACGTCAATCTCATGTTCAACAACGCCAAGCAATACAATGCAGACGACTCGCAGATCTTCAAGGAAGCTGTCGCGCTGCAGATCGAAGCAGGGCGGCTGTACGATGCGGAGAAAGCCAAGCCAGACGAATCTTTCGCCGACGAGGAAGGCAAGATTCCTCTACCGAATGGCGTCTTGCACAACGGAGAACTATACAGAGTCGGCGATTGGATCCACCTACAGAACATCAACGATCTCACTAAGCCAATACCTGCCCAGATCTACCGGACATATAAGGATAAGGATGGCTCTAATAAGATCAACGTCTGCTGGTACTATCGACCCGAGCAGACAGTACACCGGCATGACAAGCACTTTTTCAAGGGCGAGGTGGTCAAGACGGGCAGGTATCGTGATCATCCAATCGAGCAGGTCGAAGGCAAGTGCTTTATCATGTTCTACACGAGGTACTTCAAAGGCCGGCCACGAAACCTTCCGCAAGGCACAGATATATATGTTTGCCAGTCCCGCTACAACGAAGCAGCACATCAGTTCAATACAATCAAGACCTGGGCAAGTTGTTTGCCAGACGAAGTCCGTGATCGCGATTACGAGATGGACCTCTTCGACCAACCGCAGAAGATGAAGAAGTACCCGTCGCCAATCGCATATCTGCTGAAGGATGAGCAGAAGGAGACCGATGACTTTCCGAAAGTGCAGTGGGGAGCTGAAGGCGCACCGCCTAAGATTGGTGCTGTTCATCGTCGACCGCGCAACGAGAAGGACTCTCCGCCTCCTGAAGCTACACCACCGCCACCGCCTAAGATGCCTACTCCACCACCGCGCCAGATCCCTACACCTCACAATTATACTCCAGCCACTGCACAGCAGCAGCCACGACCTTTGATAAATCCTGTCACCCAAGCTTTCCAGAACACGCCTGCACGCCCGCAGCAATATCCAAACTATTCTGCTCTCAGTTCCGCTGCATCCGCACCCGCGCCAGCTCTGCAACGACAGACATCAGCGACATCTCTCTACCAACAGCCATCAACGCCACAGCAATCCCAAAGTGCGCTCCCCAGAGCAATGCCCGCTACGACATCAGGTTACCCATCTACACAAACGCCGGCAGTTCCTCCAAACCCTGCTGCGTATCCCCCGAGACCACCCACTGCTAACTATCGCGATCCTCCGGCTATTGAAGTGTACACCCTGCCCGATGCTGCGAACCTCTCTGTACCAGCAGATATCCGCGAACAATACCAGCGAGATGAGATGGGCCGAGTTCTATTTTTCACCACCCCTCCGGTCAGTATCGACCAGACAGGGTCAGTCCGCGGTCACAGCGTTCGCTATCTCGCAGAGAAAGCTCGCAGGCAGGAGACTACAGAGAAAAAACGCAAAGAGCGCGAGCAGGAGAAGCAGGCAGAAGAGCAGAATGCCAAAAGAGCTCGCCTGGATTCTTTGGGAAACACTGGAGCCGAGATTGAGGAAATGAAGCGCAAAGCACTGAACACTCTTGATAAGCAGCTGGCTACTGCTGTCGCCCGGGAGCTCACCGATCAGGACTTCGCCGCTCTTACCGAAGCACAAAAGGCTGCGCTGGAACGCAAACAGCTCGTTCAGGAGCACGAGAAGCAGAGGAGGAATATGAGAAGTATTACCTTGGGCAGCACATTCTTTGCCGACGACTGGGACTCCAGGCTGGTACAGTGAAGCATGTTCTGCTGATTGTATTTGTAGTGTTGTAGAAGATACCCAAGAATGCTCGCGTCCAGTGCGATATACGAAACGAAGAGAATCTGTCATGACACTCTACTGCCGGCGTCCACCATGTACTTCGCGTGAAGTCAAACTGAAGCTGAGGTGAGGTGAGGTGAATTGAGATGTGGAATGCCAAGCTTCGCAGCAACTCTTGCAACAATTACGCTAACGCGCAATCCCTGTCTCTCGTGCCTGCCAGACGTCTCAAAAGGCAAGAGAGTCTGCATTACCAGAAAATACAAGTCATTGCGAGATCGCTAGGACGCCGATAGGAATATGTGTGCTCTCACTGGGACGTTCTCTGAACAACAACATTCGCGCCACTGATTTGCCTTGCTGCTACAGTTGGCATCACATGACCGCCCCCCCCCCTTTCCCACAGCACCAGGCAAGATCGTTCCCACCCCCCAAGACAGGTCGACTCAAACCTTCCTGCTTCTTTGATGATATTGTAGGACATAATTTCGGGGCACGAGATGATCTTTGATGATTGCTACTGCTTCTCCCATTGACACACCGCTCAGGGGGTTCGCGGACCCGTCTGATTCGAGAGCTTTGAGTCAGGTCATCTGAGGTATGCCTAGTAGCCTGACTTCAAGGCATGCGTGATTTATTTCATGGCGGGCAGGTGGCAAGGGGTCCGCACCATAGCCGTGTGCGATGATTCCGAGGCTGTGGTACAACAAATACATGGGAGCAAATGGTCGACCAGGAGTGTTATTTTTACGATAGTGAGCCGGTGGCCTGCTTCGAACCTTGGCCCTCTTATCGTCTCATTGAGGCGAGTCCGGTCGGAGTGGGCCTGGGTGCTGCTCGAAATGGGCCCCTTAGAAGATGGTAGTAATGGTCCCGAGGGGGCGGGTCGTCCTAGATGTTCTGAGGCGGAGCTGTACAATATAAATATAGCAAGTAGCTTTTGTGTCCTCTGCTCAAGAAGCTCCAAATGTTTTATATCACTCTCCAATGTGGTACTCTGCGGCTGTACAGTATAAATATAGCAAGTAGCTTTTGTGTCCTCTGCTCAAGAAGCTCCAAATGTTTTATATCACTCTCCAATGTGGTACTCTGCGGCGCAGCCTGCAAGTATCTGCTATATCCATTGATCACGAAGTGTACCAATTTTCAAGTACCACTCACAAGATTGAGAAACTTCTCGATTTCGTGTCCTCTTCTGAGAGCACAGCCCCAAATCCGTTGGTATATTAACAGTGCCATTCCCTTCTTCACAGACTCATGGCTTCTCACGGGTTTCGCCTAGGGGTGGCAGTTGTATGACCTACAACTGCTGCCCCGTCCACGCACGCTAGCGACCAGCATTCTGCACACCAGCATTCTGCACACCAGCACTCTGCACACCAGCACTCTGCAAAAACAGCTTCTTGCGTACGGTACAAGCATAAGGCCGCTGGTTCCTAAGGGAGCCACTCGGGCAGCTTCGGCCACCACCACGACGCAATGTCAGACTTCAACATGACATCGCCAACACCAACATCTCACAACCCTTTCCAGGTCTGGACTCCAGCCAGAGAGAACCGCGAGATTCTACCAAAGGACGGGCTTCTTCCGTTTACGGAATACGAGGAGTTCCTGTACCATCGCTGTCAACCCCTTGATCCCAAGTTCATCAAGAAGGTGTCAGTATTCCCGATCGCGCAATTAAGAGCGATTCGGGAGGAGGCAAGGCCCTTTCGCCAAGCCATGGATGAGCTCTCTAGCTTGCTGGAGCGCCTTCATCTTACCACCTGACGGGTGAAGCCGACGCAGAGTTACCCGGAGACCTGCAGTCAGGACAACAAATCCGCGGAATCCCTCCCCTCACAAAATGGGTGCACGGTGCCTGAACAAAACAAGGTAGCCGGTTGATGACAGCCACCTTCACGTGGTAACCGGCGTCAGTAGTCTCCCCCGTTCGAGGGTTGACGAAGCCAAGAGCTGTCGTATGCAGAGTCACATCGCATTGCAATTCGTTTTTCATCTCGTCGTTTCGTCGTCGCATCGCCTCCAATTGTCGTCCTTGAAAAGGTCCATATCGACCTGGAGGGCTCGGTCCCTGTGCGGCATGTCAGTCCACAACGAGGTAGAGCTTCCGAGCAGCAATTCTGGAGTCCAAGGGTTCTGACGAAATAGGCGTGTGGGTGACCATTTTGCCTGAGGTTTGCTCTGATAGTGGTCATCGACAGAATTGTGCTCATGTGTCCCGGTGTGTTCCCACGTGATGATGCGTGCTGAGGGCACAACAGATGCTCCCTGTCATTCTCGACCAGTGGCGTCATCAACGCCTTCTTCTCAACCATAAGACTGCCGCCCAATTCATGCGCGGCCACGCCGACTCCATATACGTACCCCCTATGCACCAGCACGGCTGCAGATGCAAACTCCGTGCCAAGACAGTAGTTATGCATGCCAAGCATGCACACGTTTCGAAATCCAGGTCGGCGAAAACAGATCTGCTCGGCACGGGAGCCACGAGCAGCCAGCTTCCGAAACATCTCGTGTCTGCCATCATGTTGATGTACGCAAGTACGCACGACATTAACCTTGATCCCCAGTTGGCTCGACAGCCACGTCCCATCACATACGCCACATAGCTCGGCGCACGTACATGGCGACCGCGACGACTCGAACCGGCATAGCAGCTCACCGGACCGTGCGCGAAGAAGCACTCGAACAAGCGTGGAAGTTCTCCAGAGATCAACAATACACCGACGTCATCCTCAGCAAAAGGCATGTCTGGGCAGCAAGCAGAACTTCAGGTAGTACTGTAGTCGCTCAGTCAGCTTAGTAACGTTCCGGATACATGCCTAGCCCTGGCTCCTGGCTCCTGGCTCCTGGCTCCTGGCTCCTGGCTTCTGGCTTCTGGCTTCTGGCTCGCTTTGTTCGTTGATTCGATCGCCCAGTCGCGAATACGATACTGTAGTCCGATTAAAATGATCATCGGTGAGACATGGGAAGTGCTGTTCCCGTGGAGCTTGTAGCCATGTGGCAAGAGGTCTCGGCCATCGAGAAATGCATTCCTCTAAACATGGGAAGCGTCCGCGGAGAGCACACTTTTAGAGTTCACTTGTGCGTTGCTCCATTGGCAATGAGGTCAATCTGGTTCTGCTGGTACGACAGAAACAGCACGGGCGGGGAAATGAGCTATCGACTGCTCATCAACGTTGGGCAGCCAGAGAGCATGATAACAATGTGAAAGTCCAGTCTACAATCGGCTTTGCGTTGTTGTACATTACACACACTTCCTTCCCACGGCAACCCCGGTCACGCGGGTCCGACCCGGAAGGTTTGAACGAACTGCGCAGACTCGTACCGTGGCGAGAAACGCTTCGAGGCAGTATCCACCTCTTTCTCGGGAGCGGAAGCTCCTTAAGTCTCCCACGTTGTGCTCTCTGCTCATCGTGAACGACAATCGACTCTCGACGCGTCTGGTTTCGTTGAGCAAGTCGTCATAACCATGGCCGACGCGAGTAATATAAGCCAGCCCGTGCCGGACTATGATCCCACAAGACTCAACTGGAATCCGCCTACACAACACCAGGACTTGGGAAACCTTCCTCTCGATGAGGCTCTCTCAGACAGGATGTCCAGCAAAGATGCCGCGATGAGCGATGAAACGCCAACACCGCTCAATCACACCGAGTACATAACTTCGGGAGGCAGGGAAGCTGCTGAGGACCCAGTGTATTCGACAGAAAAGAAGGATCCGGACAGCAGCTCTGATAGCGACGATGCCGTCGACTCCTTCACTCCAGACGCTAAAGCAACGTTGATGCGATTGGCATCACAATCACAATCATACTATTCACGGCGGCGAGCCAGTGTCTCTACCGCTGAGGACAACGGCGCCTTGGAGCGGAAAGACACGCTCTATGGCCTCGAGCTGGACAATGAAGTATTCGACCCTAAAAGCCAGAAATTCGACCTTTACACATGGATTCGGATGACCTTGAAGCTCTTCGATGAGGAAGGTATGAAGACAAAACGCGCTGGTATCGTCTTCAAAGACGTCAACGTCAGTGGATCAGGATCGGCCCTGAACATCCAAGGCACTGTTGCCGACTTTTTCGCCGCTCCATTCCGGTTTGGCGAGCTCTTTAATTTTGGCAAGAAGCCGCAGAAGCAGATTCTGCGCAACTTCAATGGGCTTATGAGGAGTGGTGAGCTGCTCATTGTCCTGGGGCGGCCAGGATCCGGATGCAGCACACTGCTTAAGACTATGACTGGCCAGATGCACGGCCTCGATCTCAACAAGGGATCGCTCGTACATTACAATGGTATCCCGCAAAAGCGCATGCTGAAGGAGTTTAAAGGTGAAGTTATCTACAACCAAGAGGTCGACAAGCATTTCCCTCACCTTACCGTGGGTGAAACACTGGAGCATGCCGCGGCTCTCCGGACACCGCAAACGCGACCAATGAATATCACTCGACAGCAGATGGTCGAACATATTACTCAAGTCATCATGGCTGTATACGGTCTCAGCCATACATACAATACGAAGGTCGGAAACGATTTTGTGCGCGGCGTGTCTGGCGGAGAGCGAAAACGAGTCTCGATCGCAGAGATGGCACTTGCAGGCTCCATGATGGCGGCATGGGATAACTCCACGAGAGGATTGGACTCTGCAACCGCATTGACTTTTGTAAAGTCACTTCGACAGACCTCGAACTTGGTCGGCAACTCGCATGCAGTCGCCATCTATCAAGCCAGTCAGGCTATCTACGATCTGTTCGACAAGGCGATCGTGCTCTACGAAGGACGTGAGATCTTTTACGGCAAAGCTGACGCAGCAAAGGCATACTTTGAGCGACAAGGTTGGTACTGTCCTCCTCGCCAGACGACCGGCGACTTCCTTACCAGTGTCACGAACCCAACCGAACGACAAGCCGCAGAAGGGTACGAGAACAAGGTGCCCAGAACACCAGATGATTTTGAGAAGTACTGGCGAGACAGTCCTGAGTATCAAGAACTCCAGCGCGAAATCCAGAAATATGAACAAGAGTACCCGACAGAAAACTACAAAACCGAACTTCAAGCCATGCGTGATTACAAGAATCAGCAACAATCACATCACGTCCGACCAAAGTCTTCATATGTCGTCAGTGTGTGGATGCAGGTCAAGTTGAACATGAAGCGTTCGTGGCATCGCATCTGGAACGACAAGGCATCGACTTTTGTACCCATCATCACGAACATTGTCATGGCTCTGATCATCGGATCCGTCTTCTTCGACTCGCCTGCAGCGACCGTTGCTTTCACCGCCAAGGGCGCCGTCTTGTTCTTTGCTATCCTGCTGAACGCATTGGCTGCCATCAATGAAATCAACAGCTTATACGACCAGAGACCTATCGTGGAGAAACACAAATCTTACGCCTTCTATCATCCTGCAACGGAAGCTATAGCTGGCATCGTTCTCGACATTCCAATCAAGTTCTGCCTGGCGGTCGCTTTCAACATCGTGCTATACTTCCTGGCCGGCCTTCGAAGAGAGCCTTCACAATTCTTCATCTTCTTTCTGATCAACTTCACGGCCACGTTCGTCATGTCGGCTGTTTTCCGAACAATGGCAGCTGTAACGAAGACGGTTTCTCAAGCCATGGCTCTATCTGGAGTTCTCGTTCTCGCCATTGTCATCTACACCGGTTTCGTGGTGCCTGTACGATACATGGGTGCCTGGTTTGGCTGGATCCGATGGATAAATCCTATCTTTTATGCCTTCGAAATCCTAATTGCAAACGAATTTCATGGTCGAGAATTCACTTGTTCAGCATTCGTGCCCGCCTATGCTGACAATGTGGCCAATTTCGAGGCAGGTACCGCCGGACAGAGTTTCATCTGCAACGTTGTGGGTGCTGTGGCTGGTGAACTGACGGTGAACGGAGATCGATACATCGCTGAATCGTACGGCTACTACTACAGCCATGTCTGGCGTAACTTTGGGATCCTGATTGCTTTCTTGATCGGCTTTCTGGCCATATACTTCATCGCTGTCGAGCTCAATTCCGAAACATCATCCACTGCTGAGGTACTCGTCTTCCGACGCGGACACGTCCCTGCATACATGCAAGACATGGCTAAGGGCAAGGCGAATGACGAGGAAACTGGAGCTCCCGAGAAGGTCGCGGAAGTCGAGGGCAAGGAGGATGGGGAAGACGATACCAATGTCATTCCTGCGCAAACTGACATCTTCACCTGGCGCAACGTGTGCTACGATATCGAGATCAAGGGTGAGCCGCGAAGATTACTGGACGATGTTTCTGGTTATGTCAAGCCTGGTACACTTACTGCTTTGATGGGCACTTCCGGTGCAGGCAAGACCACTTTGCTTGATGTAAGTTCGCTTGGTGTCAAGAGCATACACGAGTGAAAACTGACCTCATTCTTAGGTTCTCGCTCAACGTACCACCATGGGTGTGGTCACCGGTTCCATGTTCGTCAACGGCGCACCTCTCGACGACAGCTTCCAGCGCAAAACCGGCTACGTCCAGCAACAAGATTTGCACCTCGAAACCTCCACCGTCCGCGAGTCGCTTCGATTCTCCGCAATGCTTCGACAGCCGAAGAGTGTGAGCAAGCAAGAGAAGTATCAGTACGTCGAAGATGTCATCAAGATGCTCAACATGGAAGATTTTGCGGAAGCGGTAGTTGGTGTACCAGGCGAAGGTCTCAACGTCGAGCAACGAAAGCTTCTGACGATCGGCGTAGAGCTGGCAGCCAAGCCTAAGCTGCTTCTTTTTCTGGACGAACCGACCAGTGGACTGGACTCACAGAGCTCTTGGGCAATTTGTGCATTCCTTCGCAAGCTAGCTGACGCTGGACAGGCCGTGCTCTGTACTATTCATCAGCCATCCGCTATTCTCTTCCAGCAGTTCGACAGACTTTTGTTCCTTCGCAAAGGAGGAAAGACAGTGTACTTCGGCAATATCGGAGAACAGTCTCGGACTCTGCTAGACTACTTTGAAAGCAACGGCGCTCGTAAGTGTGATAAGGAAGAGAATCCTGCCGAATATATGCTCGAAATAGTTGGCAGCGAAGATCACGACTGGGTGCAAACATGGAAGGACAGCAAAGAGGCCAATGAAACTCAGCAGCAGATTGAAGACTTCCACAACGAGAAGAAAGACGACCAGGCCAATGGAGACCACGATGCATCCGCACACTCTGAGTTTGCCATGCCATTCACCGCTCAAGTCGCCGAAGTCACCTGGCGTGTTTTCCAGCAATACTGGCGTATGCCATCATACATCTTCGCCAAGATGATTCTTTCCGCCGCGTCAGGCATCTTCATCGGATTCTCCTTCTACGACGCCGACGGGACTTTACAAGGCATGCAGAATGTGGTCTACGCGCTCTTCATGGTGACTACCATCTTCTCGACAATCGTCCAGCAGATTATGCCACTCTTCGTCACACAACGATCGCTCTACGAAGTCCGCGAACGTCCGAGCAAAGCTTATAGCTGGAAAGCATTCCTCCTGGCCAACATTGTCGTCGAAATCCCCTACCAGATCATTGCCGGGCTCCTCGTCTTTGCAACTTTCTACTATCCGGTCGTGGGCATCCAGTCCTCCGAACGCCAAGGTCTGGTCCTGCTCTTCTGCGTCGTCTTCTTCATATACGCATCCACATTTGCCCACATGTGCATTGCAGCCATGCCCGACGCTCAGACCGCCGGAGCAATCGTCACCCTCCTGTTCGCCATGTCACTCATCTTCAACGGTGTCATGCAATCTCCTCAAGCTCTACCCGGGTTCTGGATCTTCATGTATCGCGTCAGTCCAATGACATACTGGGTCTCAGGAATGGCAGCGACGATGCTGCACGCCCGCCAAGTCACTTGCTCAAACCAAGAACTCTCCGTCATCAACCCACCAGCAGGTCAGACCTGCCAAGCATACTTTGCACAATACCTACAGACCGCACCAGGATATCTCCTCAACCCGGAGGCAACTTCACAGTGTGGATACTGCTCCCTCTCCGTAGCAGATCAGTTCCTCGAGGGCAGCGGAATCTCATGGTCCACACGATGGCGCAATTTCGGGATCATGTGGGCCTTCGTGGTCTTCAACACCGCCGCCGCGGTCTTGTTATACTACTTCTTCCGCGTGAGGACATCGAAGAAGAACAGCAAGACGGGCAAGAAGGACAAGAAGCAGAACAAGACCAAGGGAGGCGCAAACGCCACGGAACAGGAGAACAACAAGAACGATAAGACGACTGAAGGTCCAAACACTACCGAAGAGGCACGAAAGGGAACACAGGCCGGTGCCTTGGCAGGTTTCACCAGCGCTGCTGCAGGAGTGGGGAACGATTACCTGGTGCGGAACCTGTCCAGAGTGCAGACCAACAGGAAGAACGCCAGTATCATCTAGAGACTGCTTATGATATTTGTTGTGTTGCAGCGTTCAAGCGAGAAGCATATTTGACAGAAAAGGAAGAATAGACTGAAGTACGCCTAATGCATTCTATAGCCTTTGTAATTGGATCCCTTGCGAATGTGTATGTTCTACATCCCGATCCTAAATTTCCAGCGCCCACAGTACTTCTGGTCTCCCTCAAAAGTCGTTTCAGTCGCGTGCGATTCTTCTAATTTATGTATGTCATCAGCCCAGGTGCGAAGCTAAGCAAGGTCGTATCCAATGCCTTGGTCCAGAACGGGGTAGACAAAGGCCTCAGGCGATAGGACAGTGTTCATGTATAACGGAGCAGGACCAAAGGTCAACTGTGGAGGTTGGTCCTGCTGCAATGCATCCACCGCGCTCTGCGGTGGTTGCTGACACACTGGAAGCATGTCGGAAACGTACGGAAGTGGTTGTGGCGCCAACATTTCCTGCCGGGCTTGTTCTTCCTGCAGGGTCTGTACTGCTTGATGGTATTCCTGCGCGATTGTCTGTGGCATTGGTGCAGGGTTCTGAGGCGGCTCACTACTAGATGAATCCGGTTGAGGCGTCGTCGACTCATGGTGCAGGTGTAGCCCGTGCTCGTAACAAGGGAAGTCTTGCATTGGCATCGCTGGCATGGAGCTATCATGCTGTGCCGCTAGTGTCTGTGTATGATATCCTGGGAGACTAGGAGGATATGAGGACATGTGCCCGAGACCAGAAGCGATGTAGCTATGCACCAGCTGGGAGTGGACATTGACCGGAAAGTTCTGCTGATTGGACGTTGGAATGTATTGTCCAAGATCATTCCTTGTTTGCGAGACAGGCCGAAGTGGTGGCTGCGTACATGTTGGTTCCACTGCTTCGTCCAAACTTGACCAAGGCGGATACTGGCCATGCTTCCGTCTTGCCGAAGTTTCGTACCGTCTTGCCCATGTCCCTCTGTTATTACGCTGCTTGATCCATTCGAGACGATGTGTATGTTGCCCCGGACCATCCACCTCAGTGGGCGGCGGTAAGCGTTCAGCGCGTAAACTTGTTGGAAGGCAGCCGCGGTGGATGCTGATATGCACTTTCGCAACATTCTTGAAAGATTCGATGTCACCGTTGGTGGTGAAACCGTCGAACTTGACTTGACCAAGGCCTGGAGTAGCCATGGCTAGCGCGATTGGATGCATGGACTTCGGAGCAGGTTGCCAGTAGATAGCACGTTGTGCCTTGTTGATCCAGCTCCAAGCCGCCGTGGGGCCCCATGCAGTATTGTGCCTAATCGCCATCTTGCGACTCTCACACCGATTGTACACATATTGAGCATACTGATCATTGGTGAGGCGGAAATGGTGCTGTTCTGCGGCCTTGTCGATCTTGTGAGGGACGCTCTCATAATTGACCGGTTTCAAGCCATAACATAGAACCTTCGCTGGTTGGGGCGATCCCGTTGCATGTGCTCCAGGATGTGATCTATGCCTTTCTGAGTGTGACGTGACGTCTTTAAAGTCTGTGATACTGCATCCCGGAGGTGCTAAAGTGCTGCCAGCAGGTCTAACGAGGCCACCTCCGCTGCGGTATTTATCCTCCTTGCTGCCCACTGCGCCTGATGCATCACATTGTGAAGATGTGGATGTGCAGCTGAGAGGAGTCAATGTGGACTCTGAAGGCGCTGCATTGCGCTCTCGACCCGAAACAACTCCCTCTGCAGTCGTTCGTACACGCGCAGTACGTCTGCGTTTGGGAGGGCTTGCTTCTGCATATTGCTTCGAGGCGTCGGTAGCGCGCCTGCGCTTCTGTCCCTCACAGATGTGCTCGGTACGAGGTTCGCCTCTCGCCATTTGGTGTTCCGTGGGCGTGTGAGCACGTGCTGAGAAGCTCGCTCAGGGAGTAGCAATGCTCCTGAAATTTGCTACCAGTCAATGCCCGTAAATGCGCGCGTTGAGGGGAGATAACAGTGCTGCGCGCTAAATCAACTATGCGCTCGTTCTGAGCAGCGGCCGCCAAATACGAGATCTAGTCAGGAAGTTGCAGTGATGGGAAGTTGCAGCGATGGGAAGTCGCAGCGATGAAGGAGTGTAAAAAGAAAGAAAGAGTTTTTGAGGACCAGGTCCTCATCATTACTGTATTTCGACAGAACGTTCGAGAGTTAGACCAGGGCCTTGGATCACACTTGCCCTCCGACTGCCCGGATAGCAGAACACATCCTCCATAGGATGTGTTGTGGTGTGATACTAGCTAGCTAGCAGTTACGGAATTGCGTTAGATGGAGCACGGATCACAGTGGCAGACCATGGTATCTCTCGCGGCGATAATGTCTTGTATCGTTCCCTGGGCTTACTGCTGGCTCCGTAGTCGCTCGTGTACACATTCGATACGTGGTAGATGGTACCTCTGCTGGCAGGAACGCCCATTTGCGTAGGAAGCCACAACGCTTTCTGGCACGTGAGCATATATGCCTCAGTGTATCCGTAAACCATGCTCACTTCCATACTCTACCGAACTGTGCATCCCATATTTCTGGTCACTACGAAGCTCCCCTGTATACGAGAATCTGCACCACAGTTGCGTCTCGCTAGGCAGAAGAACTTCTTCACGCCCTTCATTTCTTCTTGAAACGGCTTCCAAGCTATCATTTCTCTTTTGCTTCCCATATTTCTCGCCATACTCAATGTACGCATGTATCCTCGAATAATTTTGTTGCTGAATCCACAATTGAGGTACAGTAGCTCTGTTTTGGAAGACTTCGAGCAAGCACTGTCTCTACACCTCAAGGTTGTCATATTCGAGACTCTTCGCTAGCCGCCTTGGGAATCGAGCTATTGGTAGTACTCCAGGCATCAGGTTTGAAAGACGGTTTCGCAAGAGAAAACCCATCGTCAATGCTAAAATAGCCGTTTCCTCGAATGTCAGAGAATCCTAGAGTGGCACTTTCGAGGTGGTTCATATCCCCTCGCCTTTCAACCACTTCTCGATACCCTAGCATATTCACGTTCCAGCTCGACCCACGAGGCAGCTTTTCATCACCTGTCGCAATCGAGACGCATTCATAATGCTCGCACATTGAACTCACCACCTCCTCTCTCAACCCATTGCCACAACCCTCCCTTGCAAGTCCCCCACAGCATTCCCAAGATTCTTCAGCGTTCCCCTCTGCCTCCTAATCCTCCCCTCTAACTCGGCCAACTCCTCCTCCTGCTCCTCCAACGTTCTCTCTACATCGGGCAATTTCTCCACTTCCCTCAAGACATTCCTGATCCTCGCTTTGATTGCTAGCGCTTCAGTCGGCAGGTCCTTGGGATTCAGAGGTTGGCTCTCTGGGTACTCAGAATCTTCGAGCTGGGCGGTGAAGTCAAGCGAGTTGGCGCGGTCATAGGCTTCGACCCGGGCGAGGAGTTCGTGCAGTGGTGGGAGGATGTCGAAAGTGTGCGGAGGAGGGAGAGAAGGCGCTTGCGGTGTAGTCGAGGTGGTGTTTGTGGTGGTTTGGATGGCGGGAGGTTGCTGGTGCTGCTTGAGGGCTGTAGGGATTGTCATGGAGATTTTGATATCAGCGTTCAGCTCGATGGTGTCATGAAGTGAGTATCGGAAGCTTGACGATTTCTCAATCAGGAAGGAGCAAGTGAAGTGAAGGCAAATGATCAGTAGACGCGTTGCATGTAAAGATGGACACACAGGACAGGGTGTCATCTGCAACCTAGGGGGTAGCTCTGGCCCTGCGTGCATTGATGGATCCTTGCCGCCGATGACGCTTCATCCCACTTCCAGCACGCCCGAGCTTTGCCAGTTCCGAGGTGGGGTGGTTTTATGTTTTTTTGGTTGAGACTCTTGTGATAACAACATCAACACCAACCCGGATACCAAGTGAAGATAAATTAACTGAGCTCCATTGCCTTATTCACCAGCGACCTGTAAAGGCAATCGCTCCTCCACCGCTGCTCTTCAACCTGAACAACCAACACTGCAAGCTTCGGGATTACACCATCACAGTCGCCCGTTATGGTTCAGGTCAAGCAGAAGGTCGCCCTGATCTGCATTGACGGCTGGGGTATTCCCTCAGAGTCGTCTGCCCCAGAAGGTCAGCTATGGCTCGAGACGTACCGGAAGTTTCTACTAACAAGTTACAGGCAATGCGATCCTCAACGCCGAAACACCCTGGATGGACGAGTTCGCCAAAGACGGCAGCAAGATCACCCAAGGCTACACCGAGCTGGAAGCCTCCTCTCTCGCCGTCGGGCTGCCTGAGGGCCTTATGGGAAACAGTGAGGTCGGACACTTGAACATTGGCGCAGGACGTGTAGTATGGCAGGATGTCGTCCGCATCGATCTAACCATCAAGAAGGGTGAGCTTAACCAGGTCGAAAACGTGGTCAAGAGCTTCAAGAGAGCTAAGGAGGGCAACGGTCGATTGCACCTCTGCGGTCTTGTCAGTGATGGCGGTGTCCACTCGCACATCAACCACCTCAAGGCACTGCTAAAGGTCGCCAAGGAGATTGGCGTGCCCGAGGTCTACATCCATTTCTTCGGGGACGGTCGTGACACTGATCCAAAGAGCGGCAAGGGACATCTTGAGGATCTTCTGGCTTTCACGAAAGAGCAGGGCATTGGCAAGGTCGCTACAATCGTAGGACGATACTACGTTATGGACCGTGACAAGAGATGGGATCGTGTCGAGCTGGGTATGAAGGGCTTGGTCACTGGTGAAGGCGAAGAGACAGATGACCCAGTCAAGACATTCCAAGCAAGATACGATGCCGGCGAGAATGACGAGTTCCTGAAGCCTATCATCGTCAACGGGAAGGAAGCACGCATCAAGGACGATGACACTGCTTTCTTCTTCAACTACCGATCCGACCGTGTGAGAGAAGTGACACAACTGCTCGGCGACCAAGATCGATCTCCCAAGCCAGACTTTCCATACCCAAAGAACATCCATATCACAACCATGACACGATACAAGACCGACTTTGACCTCCCAGTGGCTTTTGCGCCACAGGTGATGGACGATGTGCTTGCAGATTGGCTGAGTCAAAAAGGCTGCAAGCAAAGCCACATCGCCGAGACTGAAAAGTTTGCACACGTCACTTTCTTCTTCAATGGTGGTGTCGAGGTGCAATACGATGGCGAAGACCGCGAACTCATACCTTCACCCAAGAGTGTCGCTACATACGATCAAGCGCCCAAGATGAGCGCCATGCAAGTGGCGGAGAAGATGGCAGAGTGTATTGGCAACGGCAAGTACGAATTCGTCATGAACAACTTTGCGCCTCCGGACATGGTTGGCCACACAGGAGTCTACGAAGCCGCAGTTGAAGGTGTTTCCGAGACGGACAAGGCTATCGGGGTGGTTTATGAAGCTTGCAAGAAACATGGATACACATTATTCATCACCTCAGATCATGGAAATGCCGAAGAGATGTTGACAGAGGAGAAGACGCCGAAGACGAGCCATACTACGAACAAAGTTCCTTTTGTGATGGCTAATGCCCCGGAGGGCATGAGCTTGAAGAAGCAAGGTGGTGTGTTGGGGGATGTGGCACCTACTGTTCTGGACATCATGGGGATTGAGCAGCCGAAAGCGATGACGGGGCACAGTTTACTGCAGAAGCAATAGACATTACATGTTAGCTCAATTGCAGGGAGCTAGATGCATGAGAGGGAGAAAGTCTCCGATAGAAACAATGGCGAGTACGAGAATAAGGCTTAAGGCAGCAGAAGCTTACCAGGCAAATATGGCGACTGCCATCCCTGCAACCTCTCTCCTCAACTCTTTCATTCGTGCCCAAGAGAACAACCTTATCATGACTCCGACCATGTGCGCTGGCTGAAGACAACATCGTTATCGATGTGCTTGAGCGAAGAAGTCTTCGGGCACACCCGAGGATGATCCTCTTGACGTGACAGGCCATCAAATGTCAATTGTGGCAGGTTTCTGCTGAGGCCATATTTGAATCCATTAACGACGGTAATTGAAAGCGACACTCAGGGCAGCCACTCTTGCAGTCGACTCGCGAGAGCTTTAGAGAAAATGGCCCTAAGCCTGAGCGGAGCTCGTCTCCACGCGCGCAGCAGATTGAAGCCTCGCTCAAAGACAAACAGCAAGCGATATTCGACTTCCAGCCACGGAACCATGGCCATAGTGAGATAAGGATGTGGGGTGCTGGATGCATTGTGGCTGGCAGTTGGATGTAAGAGAAGAGGTTGAGAAGACGATGGCTGACAGCACAAGAGGTCTATTTAACTCTTTTGTGAGCACCTCTGCCTATGTTCGTCATGCTGCTGCTTCGGTTCTCTCACATCAGAATAGTATACTATGCATTCTGCCGCTTATCTGGAACATCTCAGTGGTAAAATAGCGTTGTATCTGAAGGAAGCAGGCTCGGGGTACCTCAGCGTCTGCCAGCGTAAGCTCTTGGTCAACATTGCTGCTCCTTGATCGTAGCACAGATGCATGTCAAGCAGGCAAGAAGGTCATTTCTGTGTGCTGGCTTGATACATGTACGACAGTGTCGCAAGCAGCATGTCCCGGGTCGCGATGCCAAATGCGGTAATGACTTCCATGCGGCAATGTGAACTTCTTCACTTCTTGCAAATTATTTTGCCCGAGTCTCGCCGTCGTTGCATGAGTTCCCAGGAGCCTTCAGTCCAGGTCTGTAGTCCACGAAGAGTCCGTGAGAAGGACACCGCGATGCAAGTTCGGTAAGCCATGCCGATTCATGTTCTGGTGGAGATTTAATGCCGCATCCAAGCTCCAAGCCCAGTTAGTGAAGACATCGAAAAATGGCGCGTAGCTCTGCTGTACATATACAAGTAAGAGAATCTGCTCCCTTCAATGTCAATGTTCCACTTTTGCGCGAGATGCTTTCGTTTCTTCCCTTGGTCCTATCTTGCCTGGTCGCACTGTTTGTGTATTGTAATAGACGACACATGTGCCATCTGCACTGCGATTAGCTCACCGATCCTCAACTATACCTGCTACAAAGAGACACACAGAGACCCGTCGCTGGGAGCCCCAGGACATGCGAGAGTATGGAATTGTTGACTGCCAAGCTTGACCGAAGCATATCAGCCACGATTGAAGCTATTCGCGTGGGAGTTGGCTTCGTTCAACAGGGCGTTATGCACTACTTAGACTTCCTTGAAACTGGTAAGTATGGCCGTGCGAGTGCGAATCCAAGCCAGCGCTGACAATAGGACGTAGCGGAATGGTAACAATGCTACTCTCAGGCTGGATAATATAATCCATGACAAGAGCCGCAGGAACACGGCCTGCCAGTCTCTGGCCGGTTCGATGATCATGAAATAGCGCAGTCCCAACGTTGGATTCTGGGCGTTCAGTCCTGACGCATGATGCTTGGTTGCCCGGTGTTCGGAAGGCGGATCGGAAAAGTGATGGTGATATGACATTTTAGCAAGGCGTTCAGAAGTTCATGCGAGGATGTCATTGGTTTGACAGAGTCGTGTCGCTTGTATCGATTTCAGGGTCTGGAACGGATGATATCGACTTCGTACAGAAGGAGGAAGCAAGCAGAAACAATAATGGTCGCGGCAGCTTCCGATTCTGGTTGACAGAGAGCTCCAACGCTGTTCAGGAGGCTTCATGATAAAGTAATGTGTCCCCTCTTCGTGACATGTAGACGCAATCCGGTGAGATGAGTGTACTGTAGGCTGCTACACCACCAGACTGACGACGAGGGACGTATGAGCGGCATTTGTTGAAGAAGGGTAAAGTTGTTGATGATGAAGGGAGCAGACTGCACTATCGGTGCAGGAGAGCTCCACGTGCTCTAAGCTTTTGGCCCAATTTACGCTAGCTTTAGTGGCAGGCACATGTCATCCTTGACAATCATCATACACACCACATTCGTCCTCACAACATCACCAGACAACGAACACGCGCCTACGCCCACATACACCCCCATACCACCGCCACATACAGCACGCTCCAAGGCCAGTGCACGCCAGTCCGCGACGATTACTGCACACATACCGACGGCGGCTCCATCGAGGAGTTGAACACGTTCCCTGTTTCCTCACCCCGCCGCCTCAACGAACAAACACACGACCACCACATGACATAACAACAGAGCGATACCATACGATGGCAGATGACAGTTATCGCACAGTGGAGGGAAGCTCGCGCAAGAGGATTAAGATCTCTCGCGATGCCGGCCGACCGGCTGGCCTGTCCAAAAGCCCAGAAGCTGAGGCAGTGACTCTCTTCAAACCCGAGCCACCCACTCCCGTCCCGAAACAGAATGGCGCACACAAGTCCGACAGTAACTGCCAGCACGAGCAGTCTCTTCGCGGCCTCCACGACGACCTGGATGCAATGCGCCAGCTCATCACATGCAGGATCTGCCAACGCTTCCTCTACGAGCCTTACGCCTTAACGTGTGGTCACACTTTCTGCTACAGCTGCCTTACACAGTGGATGGGGCAGAACCGCAAAAAGACGTGTCCGGACTGCCGAACTATGATCAGGGACCAACCTTCGCCCTCATACCTGATTAGAGAACTGGTCTTGATCTTCTGTGGTCGGACCGCCCTGCTGCCTGATGGTGAGACGTCGGAGGAGCATAACACGATAGCGAAAGAGGAAGCGGATATAGTGGCCAAAGACAAAGCGAACACGAATAGCGAAACAGGAGGCCTGTTCAAGGGTAGTTTCAAGCGAGGCAGCAGGCGAGCGCCTTTTCAGGCGATGCGAGATGTCAGCGACAATGTTTGGAGATGTCCCGAGTGTATGCACGAGATCGAGGACGGGAGGTGCAACAACTGTGGACTTCGAGCCGTGACTGATGACGACGACCTTGCGTGGAGCGACGATGACTCGGACGATGAGAGCGACGAACTTGATCACGACCTAGAGGGCGAAGACTATGACGATGAGGCACACCTAGACCTGATGGACCGTGAAGCGATGGATGATGACGTATGGGGTTGGGGCGGACCACATGATTATGGTGTTCTATCTTCTGATGTTGGAGAGACCGACGATGAGGAACATGATCCTACGATGGATGGCTTTATCAACGACGACACAATTCATACTGCATACTTCAGCAGCGAGGATGAAGGCGACCAGAGTCGAGGTACACAGGTTGATCACGCTGAGCGAATTCATGATGCGTCAAGGCGTCGTCGGATCACAATACAGGTATCGAGTGACGACGAGGACGATGACGAACAACCTATACCACCGAGACGCCGACGAATACCATTGCGAAGAGGCCGCTCAGAAGAGCCATCATCGGCTGGTGCTAGTGTTCACTCCGATGTGTCTAATTCTCGGAGCGACCAGGAGGAAGACGACGAAGACGACGAGCCGATCAGGCCCAGTCAGCGCAATCGAGGCAGACCAGCGCAAACGAGAAGTCATCGCATGGTTACAGTATCAAGCTCTGGTCCTGGCTCTGATGCTGAGACGGAGCAGTCTTTTCACGGTCAATTTTCTCCAATGCAGGCAGCAGTGGCGCCTCAACAGCGAGTCAACTACTACGATGATACAGACGTTGAAGAAGAACAAGACGACGAGGAGGAGCCACTGCCACATCAGACACACCTCAACTACTACGAAGCGACTGACGAAGAAGAGGATGAAGATGACGAAGGCCATGATGAACAGACCGGGACACACCGAAACTATTACGAATTATCTGATGATGAAGGAAGCGAGAGTGGCAGCGATGGCCACGACGACCAGAGCAATGCGACCTTACATGGGGAAGCGAACTACTGGGACGAATAGAATACGCCAAGACAACTTGTCGAACTCTTGCGTACATCAGTCGCCAGCTACTGAAAAGATTCCGTAGCAGTAGCATCGTGCAAGGCCAAACCACTTGTATGCATATTGTACACTGGTACTTGGCCGCGATCACGTCTTCAACACTAGGTTTCCTTCGCTCTTGGCAAATACGAGCTACATATACTCTCATGCCCCACTCTGACGAAAGGTGAGCACCGACAAGCCGTCGATCATACTTTAAAACAGACAGGTACATTCACGAACCTTTTACCTACAGCACATCTCCTCTGTCCCTAATCCCTCCCGAAACACACACACACACACACCATGCCCTCATCACACGACCGGCTCTTCGAGCCACTCGCCATCGGTCCCAACACCCTCTGCCATCGCATCGTAATGGGGCCCCTCGGCTCCTACCTCGCAGACCGCAACCACGTCCTCCCTCCCGCAGCAATAGAGTACTACGCCTCCCGCGCGCAATACCCAGGAACGCTGATCATCGGCGAGGCGACTTTCATCTCCCACAAGGCGTCGGGCACGCCGGAAGCCAGAGCTGGAATCTGGACCAAAGAGCAAATCGCTGCTTGGAGACGTGTCGTTGAGGCAGTCCATGCGCGGGGGAGTGTTATTTGGTTGCAATTGTGGGCGCTGGGGAGGCAAGGTGATGCAAGTTTGAAGGAGAGGGAAGGGAGTGGGGACCTCGTGTCGGCGAGTGCGGTGGCTGATGACAGTGGTGTAGTGCCGAGGGCGTTGAAGGAGGAGGAAATTTGGGAGTACGTGAGGGATTATGCTACGGCGGCGGGGAATGCGGTTCTGGAGGCGGGGTTTGATGGGGTTGAGGTGCATGGTGGGAATGGGAGTTTGTTGGATCAATTTACGCAGAGTTGTGTGAACCGACGAGAAGATGGTTGGGGTGGGAGTGTGCAGAAGCGGAATCGATTTGCGCTTGAAGTGGTCAAGGCGATGAGTAAGGTTGTGGGAGTGGAGAGAATTGGGTATAGGGTCTCTCCTTGGAGCACTTATGGGGGTATGAAGCCGGAGAAGGAGGGCACGACAGAGCAGTTTCGGCATCTCCTGGAGGAGTTGAAGCGGTTGGGGGTTGCGTATGTACATCTGGTTGAGTCGAGGATTGCAGGGAGGGTCGATGTGGAAGCTGGAGAGACCTTGGAGCCTTTTTTGCAGGCTCTGGACGATGAGATGCCCATTGTTCTTGCTGGTGGGTTCACGCCGGAGAGTGCTCGCAAGGCAGTCGAGGATGAGTATCGAGGAAAAGACGTTGCGATTGCGTTTGGTCGTGCATTTGTTACCAATCCAGACCTGGTATTGAGGGTTAAAGACGGCTGGAAACTTGGAGAATGATGAACTGCTAACTCCCTACACCGAGGAAATCTCGCGGAAGAGAATTTTGCTTCGTCGGTTTTTGCTGCCCCTAAACGACCCGAACAACGTTGCCGGCTCGACGTAAAATATTTCAGTACTAAAGCTCATGTCGTCAGTCACAGCTATGGTGAGCTCAATCAAGCACCTGGCGAGAGGGGCAATTTTTGAAGGGACTGCAAGCAGAACACCAACAGTACCTATGTAGGCACTAGTGGTCAACAACGATGCGACATGTCCTGCCGCGCAAGCATCCCGCAGAAGCTCTGCAGCGTCAACCTAGGGCAGTAAGCGAGACCTTCACAGTCGAAAGTCCCTACTTGAGAGGACTTGCTTGCGCAAGTGCATGTCGCCATATCATCATCCTTGTCATCACGAAGAAGCTCTCGTACATCAGGGATCCCACCTAGCCTTTCCAGTGTCAGAAGCATAACATCCAGCACCAGCAGCAACCCCATATTGTTTCATATTTCCTGCCCGAAACATCAGGACCGCAGTGAAGCGTGATGCCCCAAAGCAGATGGACGCGGGGAGGTCGAAATGGGCAAAGATGACAACCAGGTGGACATTATTAAACATGAACCCAGTACAAAGATACGATTGCAAGTCTCGCCCAGTATGCGTTCTATGCCAAGGATTGAGGTCATTTTTCATGTCCACCTGATTGGCCGAGTTGAAGGTTTTTTGTACATAGCTTCGCTTCGAGCTTTGTATAGATCTTCGATAAAGTATGCGGCAAGATACCAGGATGATGATCAGTCGTGGATGAGTCAGACGACGGCGGCACGCACGCCTGGTGAGAACGCCACATTCGGGGACTGCGAATTAATTCATCCTCTCGGTCAGCGTGGTCATGTGTTGGAGCATGACCTGTAAATACTGTCACGGGGTTGCCCCCAGGCATTCCGGTTCCGATGAGACATCTATGCTCGCTACCGTGGAAGGTCGTGTGGACGGGAGGATCATCGACGATAGTGAAGCATCGTCAACGCGCTGAGGAGCATGTTCGTGTGTATCTTGCGAGTGCTGCTTATCATGGGGATGGGCGTGACGTTACCCCTGAGGCGTTGCGGCGAAGCTTGTACGCACCCATCATACGGCTCACCTTTGAGCCGGTATCATCAGCCCGGTATGTCCTCGTGTGAGCGGGAAGGGGGTAGGGCGAGACGTCGGAGTGCAAGTGCTCGGTGGTGAATCATGCTTGAGAGACAAGTGGCCAAGTTAAGCGGTGCCAATCAATCAATGAAGGATGGATGCCAGCTTTAGATTAACAACGACTCGGTAGCGACCATGGCGGCAACGGTCGATCGCACTGGGTAAGCAGTCGATGATGGGGTGAAGTTCCATGCTTTGGCCAGACCAGGATGAGTGATATGTATGTGGCGATATGAAGTTGTTCGAGGCTACGAAGGGAAGAAAGAGGATTGTGATTCGGTGCGTCTGTCGGCAACAGAGTTTTCGAGAAAGGTTCATCCAAGCTTGGCCTGGAGATTTGAGCGGTGTCGCTTCCTATGGCGCCGGGTAAATGATATCCATATGCAAACGATCAGACCTTGCCCACATTTAGGGAAGAGGCGTTCTGCTGATATTTAATGATAATGATAATGATAACAATAATAATAGTAGTAATAACAACAATGTGTGCATGTGTGCATGCACTGTAGAAACAAGCAGCGCGGAAGTGCTTGCATTTGCGAGTGCGGCATCCCTGCATGACGATCATGACGATTCAGTAATATAAGCAATAAGTGGAGAAACAGTGTCTGTGCTCGGAACAAGGTCGCGGCAAGATAGACTCTCGATGTGACAATGCAACAGGCAGCGAGCGTTGCACAGGGAAAGCGTTCGTTGCACACACGTTTCAGCGGCACAAATGGTATTGTCGACACGCGCTTGTGTTCGACACATAATAACAATAACAATATTAATATTAACGGCGACCACAGGCTGAGAGTGATGGTCAATAAACAGCCTCGCTGTCTCAAGCAGCCCGCGGGGCAGCCAATGTCCGCACGACATGAATGATGAGATGAGCGTAGACTGCACCCCAATCCTATAAGCATGCCCGCTGCCAGGGAAGAGATTGGCTCTTCTGGTGGGGCAATGCAGAAGCTATTGTAAGCGCCCGTGGCTTGCAGCACATCTTCCGTTCGCAGTGGCGGTCGGCGGGTGTTCTGTGCTCCTACCATCTGACAGCCGACACACGTGATGAAACAGCATGAACGATTGCGGGCATTGCTGATCGCCATCCTGGGTGGCTCGGTGGCTGCTCCTTGTTGGTACAATAGCAGGCTCGCATATCGGAGGATCCAAGATCAACAAGACCTGGAGCAGCCGTTAGTTAACGAGTACTTGTCTATTATTTGGTGAGATCAAAGTGTGGTGGGCATCTGTGCTAGCGAATCCTGCTACGTAGATACGCATCCTAGACCAGTAGCTGCGGCTGGTCCCAGCGGTTCCTGGCGAACAAAGTGCTCCACCAACTTCTGCGTGATGAAACAGTCTTGTTTCTGCAAACACCACCCGCCTGTGATGAGAGCGTGACCATACGCTCATCCGCTTTGCCTGACGGTGGAGCAGGAGCACACCGCTGCCACCGCTGCCACCACGACGACGATGCCACACTGGGCACACGGATGTGCCTCCTACCCAGTCGCGGCGCCTATTTTGATTCGCTAAGCAGGTGCAGAGGACCGCTGCCAGGGTAGCGTCCAGTCCACGGGACTTGACGAGCTGATTGCTTGCGCGAACTCGACTACTAGCACGGATGGACCAGCCCTTGCACAGGCCGTTTGGCCACGAGCAGCAAGGAGGCTATCAGCGAATTACACCTCCGATCGCGCATGCTGGGCTGCAGGCTTCGACTTCTTCTTCTGCCACTGCTGCGAAACAGATCATCAATCCTTTCTCACCAACCACAACCTCGCCGTCACCAACCTCACCTGCCAATCGCACCGTGTACAGCCCCTCCGATCAAGATCAGCCCGCCGTCTCGCCGCGGCTGCCTAGGCCCGCGACAAAACTCTCGGGAAAGGAAAAAGATGATATCCACGCGGCCATTAGCCAGTCTGTAGCGCAGCAACCCAGGGCGGCTGTTCAGGACCATTCGCAGTGGCAGCAGACGACGAGTCCCACCACGACACTGCTGCACGTTGCTGCACCGCCGCCGAGCTCTCCTCCCACCTCACCTATTACGACCACTGCGATGAACCCCTCCAAGCAGCCAAACCGCTTGGACCGTGGAGGCGCTATAATGGCTGCGCATAGAACAGCTTCTATTGATTCAACCGTGTCCTCGATATCATCCTCGACCTCGGCTTCACATTCACAACAACAACAACAACAACAACAACTGCGCGCGCATGGCACCAATGTCTATCGCGCATCTGCAGACTCTGTTGGTCCACAGGATCCGGCCGCCTTGATCGCCGCAGCTGGTTCTGCGGAGGCAGCTGTCCAGAAACTGCTGCAGGAGAAGCAGCAAGCAGCCTCACACAACGCGCAACTCTGGCGACTGGTAGAGAAGCAGAGATCAATGATTCTCGGGCTTAACAAGGATCTCGAAAAGGCGTTGAAGGAGAAAGAACGGTACAGGCGAAAGTTGAAGGAGCAGCTAGCACAATCTTCATCAGCGCCAGCAGTAATCGACACGACTGCGCACGATACACCAGACTCTAACGAAGCAAGTCCTTCACCATCGCACGTGGACTCTCAGACTTCCGACTCATTGCGCGATATGCGTTTCGCCACGCGCAAGATCAGTGATACTATGGATCATCTCTCTACCGGTGCCGGGCGATCAGATACGCCTCAGGACGCAGCGAACGGCCTCCCTGCCACGCCACAATCGTCGAGCAGCCTCAGTGCAGGGTCACGCGAGCTGGATCATGTCAATGCGGCTTCGACGGCCTCCAACCAGACTCCAATCTACTGCAGAATGGCTACGGTGCAACGTGCACCAACCACAAACACGCCTCCAACCTCCCCGAAGCTAGCAGATGTGGGTCAAGATCGCAGTCACAGACATGAGAAGAGTGTCTCTGGCGCGTCGTTAGCAACTAGTCCCCCATTGTCTGCGCAGGCATTCAGTAGCCCGAAGACCAGAAAAGCACCCCCTGCACCTCTGAAACTCGGATCTGCACGATCAGATCCCAGCATAGTGAACAACATCGTGGACGCCTCTGACTCGGAGTACGAGGAAGATCCGGAGAGTGCACGTTCAGAGCACGTTGAGCGGGGACGTAGAAAGACTCGTGAAGACGATGATCGTGAGCGCGAAATGTTATTTCGACAAGAAGATGAACAACGGAGTCGGTCACAGAAAAGCAAGCAGAGCAAGAGTCGACCTTCACATGACGCGGAAACGCAGCCGACAATAAAACACACCACGGCGAATGCGCAGGCTCCCCAGACTATGCAAGAAGCCCCGCGACAACAACCAACCTTTGCAGCGACCGCTGCCCCAACAGACATCATTCGTAATCGCGCCAAGTCTGACGCGACTGGTATGCTGCCACGTAATGCCACCGCGCCTTCGCTGCTGAGTCCTGGTTTGCCGATGAGCCCAAGGCCTGGCGATAGACCTCCAAACTCACCTATGCCGCGCACGTCGAACGCGCATTCGAACTCAATCCCTATGTCGCCAAAAGCAGGCCTTCCCCTGTCACCACGAGCGCCAAGACAGCCAATTCCGCTGCCGCCTCAAACACCACTGGCTGTATCCTCTCCTCATCTCGACCGTGCGAAAGCCTATCATCAACAGACGCAGGCGCAACCGCAGCCCATATCTAGTATTGTTGACCGACTGAAGCCGTCTCCTGATGGAACTCCGGACTACGAGAGGCCATCGACCTCGATTGGATATACACCTGGTGAGATCTACAAAGGTCTTGCGACTGAGCAATATCCGGTCCTCTTGCTCCCTCCAAATGCACTACCTTCCATCTGCGTAATCACGGCATCTTCGCGGATGATGCCATCGCGCGCCAGCTACATCGCACCGAAGCAAGCTGATGAGAATCCGGTCTTCACCATGGCCGTTCACGAACGTTCAGAGAGAAAGCTGCTTTGGCGTGTGGAAAAGACCTTTGCTGCGCTCGCGGACTTGGACCGGCAGGTGAAGGCTCTGTGCAAGGTGAGAAATCGCTTGCCGGACAAGCAATTGTTTAACGGCCATGCACCTGCCCGGATAGATGCTAGGAGACAGGCCTTGGACCAGTACTTTGGGCAAATACTAGAATCTGTGGACAGCGAAAAGGCAGCTACGATTGTATGCAAATTTCTCTCAACCAATGCAATCAGTGGCGAGGGTAGCGACTACGTTACTACGAGGCCACATGCGCGATCTGACTCCCCATTCAGCAAGTTGCGACCGAACAGATCTGGCTATCTTACCAAGCGAGGAAAGAACTTTGGTGGATGGAAAGCACGGTACTTTGTCCTGGATGGACCGAATCTGAAATATTTCGAGGGTCCTGGTGGCGCTCATCTTGGGTCGATAAAGCTACAGAATGCGCAAATTGGCAAGCAATCGACCACGACAAGCAGCTCACAAGACGACGAGGAGAATCAATTCAGACACGCATTCTTGATACTGGAGCCAAAAAAGAAGGATTCATCAGCACTCGTGCGGCATGTGCTATGTGCCGAAAGTGACGAAGAGCGTGATGTTTGGGTTGAGGCACTGCTACAGTATGTTGACTACAAAGACGACGAGGACCAACAGCCCGGTCGACAAGCCATGGTTTCCAAGACCGAGATCAGCGGACCACGCAGTCCAAGATTGCAGAAGTCGATGAGCGATCTTCGCCAATCCTCGAACACCAGTCGTGGGACAATACAGTCCGTGGCTTCGGCGTCTACTCAATCAACGAAAGCAGGGTACTCTTTGCACACTGCACCATCGCGAACCCCAGACGAAGTGCGTACCATCGGCTACAACGACACTGTTGCTGGTGAAGCTCCCCTCATGTATCCGCCAGGAAATCAAACACCCTCGCCAACCCACGACAAGCTGGAAGCCGATCAGATGCAAGCAGCACACCCGGCCATTTCCGGTCCTTCCAACTTGCAGATGATTCAGAACGCCGGCGATTGGGGTATGAAGCCGCCACCAACACCAGGCGCTAAGGACAAGAAGCGCAGCATGTTCTCCAGCCTGCCGTTCGGCCGTGGTCGCTCTTCTTCCGATCTGTCCCCTAGCGATGTCAAGGCACCAACTCCTACAGGAGGCATTCGTGGAGTGTTCGGCGTGCCCTTGCAAGAAGCTGTGGCTGCTGTATCGCCTGATGACGCGGATACTGAGCTGCCCGCTGTGGTCTACCGTTGCATCGAGTATCTCACCGCCAAGAACGCCATCGCCGAAGAAGGCATCTTTCGACTTTCTGGGTCAAATACAGTCATCAAGTCGCTCAAAGAGCGCTTCAATACCGAAGGCGATGTCAACCTGTTGGCTGAAGGTCAATACTACGACGTGCATGCTGTGGCAAGTCTACTCAAGTTGTACCTGCGCGAGTTGCCGGCTAGTATCCTGACCCGCGACCTGCACCTTGATTTCCTGCACTGCTTGGAAGTGACTGGAGACGAGAAGATTGTCCGACTTAATGAACTTGTTCGAAGTTTACCTGCGCAGAATCGCGCATTGCTGGAAGCACTCTCTGCATTCATGCTATCGATTGTCAACAATGTGGAGCTCAACAAGATGAATGTCCGCAATCGTAAGTATTGCTTTATATCGTGTCGGGGTGGACATCATATGCTAACATTACCGCAGTCGGTGTCGTTTTCTCACCCACTCTGAATTTGCCTGGACCATTGATATCAGTATTTGTCGAAGAGCAGCGTCGCATTTTCGGTCCGGCTATACAACCAACACAGGCTACAAGTGTAACCCGCGAAGTCGAGGTACCTCCCGCCTCTACAAATGACCTACGATCCCCACGAAAGCAGATGTTCAGCGATCTGCCCACGCCTGCTTACAATCAGACACAGTTTCAACCACTTGGAGGTGCTCATGCTGATAATACTGGCATGATTCCGATGCAACCTACCTACGCGAATTACCAAATGGCACCTCAAGGCGAAGGCGGATTCGGTAGTCTCAATGATGCACTGCGCTCACCGACTGTCTACGGCATGACTGGCAGCGGTCAACCAACACCACGGGACATCAAAGCGAGACGACGAGAGTCAGGCATGCTCGCCGTTAATCAAATAATGGGAGTGCACAAGAAATCTTCTGCATCCCGCTTACGCGAAGAACAAGGCACTAATTTCTAATCTTCACGCCGAGGGAGGAGGACACAGACTCTGCACGAGCACTTATACCCCAACACTTCTTTCAATGGCGTCTGGGCGGATGGATTTAGCCTGCGCACGTCGCACGGCACAGCATATTACAAATGCATACTATGGTAATGGGTATGATCACACTTGTGATCAACCGGGAAGTTTTGCGATGGCGGCAGACTATGCTTGTCTTGCTTTGTACGACGGGTATGGACTGTTTAGTCTCTTGCTTGATATGAAGCGATGCATCATACCCCATTCGTTCGGAGATTTACTATTGCGGTTAATGGGGATTTTCTCGACATGAGCGTTCGAGCGAGCGGGATGCGGCGCGGACACAGTCTGGGCCTGCAGATGATCGAGAGGAGTTTAGTAGTGTGTATATACATAAACAAGGAGTCTTGGAGAAGCCGAGTGCCTTCTGTCTGGATTACGTTGATATGATTTCACATCCACGTCTTCAGCAGGTGGCACTTCATTGTCATCATCGAGGGGTTGTCTCCACTTGAGTTAATACCCTGCATGCTTGCTGACATACATTGTCGTTAGTGAACGACAACACTACACGCCAGACTTGGAGAGTCGTCTCGATCATCTCTCAAGATAGAACTCACCTGGCGCCAAGATACTGTTCAAACAACGTTTCCAAAGGGACCAGTGCCAGATCAAGCAAATGCGCATGTACAATGCCTCCGCCGCCACCTGAGTATGCCCTCAACCAAACATTCGAGGTCCTTCCTCATCACTTACCGCTGCCTCTCAGTCCCAAGAATCTGGCCCTCAAGCTAGCCACTGACGGCCCAGTACGAGTACTCCCGACACCGCGCAAGATCCAACTCCTCTTCAACGGCGTCTACATCTTCAGAACAACCAAATCATCCTTCGTATGGGAACACCCCTACTATCCCCAACTCTACTTTCCACGCTCAGAACTCCACTCCAAGAAATCCACAGACCCAGCCCTCCAAATCTCCGAGGGCGAGACTTACAACGATGCGTCTGGAAGAGTTATCGCTGTACAGCTCAAACTCACGGTAGGCCAGAGGACTATTGACAAAGTCATCGCTTTCGCCGACGACCTTGCCGCAAGTAGCATGAATGGGTTAGTCAGAATCGATTTCGCCTCTGTGGATCAATGGTTTGAGGAAGATACGCCCATCTACGTCCATCCCAAAGACCCTTTCAAACGCGTCGATATCTTGCAATCGACAAGGCATGTCAGAGTGAAGGTTGGGGGCCAGGTGGTGGCGGACACGAGGAGTAGTATGCATCTCTATGAGACGGGGCTGCCGGTGAGGTATTATTTGCCGTTGACGGCGATTGAGGCGAGCGTTTTGAGGAAGAGCAGCACGAGGACGCAGTGTCCTTATAAGGGGGAGGCGGAATATTATTCCGTTGAATTACCAAATGGAGACGTGTTTGAGGATGTGGTTTGGTATTATACCACGCCGCTTTTGGAAAGTGCGAAGATTGAGGGTGAGGTGAAAGGTTCGGTACATGATGGATCGATGCTGATGTATGACCTTGTAGGACTCTGCTGCTTCTACAATGAAAAAGTCCAGATCGAACTCGATGGCGAGCTCCTGGAACAACCTGTTACGCATTTTGGCAAGCACAAACCGTCGGACAATGTCAAGCCTAGTGCTGACTAAGAGCAAAAAGGACGATGCTGCTGCTGCCGGCGCTAACCCCGGCAGGCCGCACTAAGCAAGAAATTTGCCAAAAGAAAAGTTGCAACTTCAATCGTCTTAAGACGATTCACGAATACTCAAGCCGCGAATCGAACGCGGAGTCTTCTGTGTGTTAGACAGACGTGGTAACCGTTGCACCACTCGAGCTTTGCTTGATTGGGTGAAGGAGGTGTGCCCAGAACTGATTATATGCTACATCAAATTCACGATGATGCTCCACTTGTCTCGAATGCAACATGTACTCACGATATCCATGCTGTTTGTCCAAGCTTCGAATGGTTGAAGGCGTCTCGTGACGGATTTGGGGCCTTGCACCTCAACGACCAACTCCATTGCCTTTTGCCACAGCTACCGCTCTTTATTCACACTCAAATGCACGAACGGCGCACTAACATACAGTAAATGTCCAACATTAATCCAGATCCCACCTGGGTTAAGAAGGTCGTGAACCTTGCGAGGTATTTTACTAGGTTTCGCGCAGTGTCGATAAGTAATAAGAGCGTTACGACAGCATCGTAGGTTCCGGTGATGCCCACATTGAAGTCGCCCTCGATGAGGAGGTTGTCGATGTGCAACCAAGCTTTTGGAGTTTGGGATGTGGATCGGACGGTAGAGTTCGAGCGTGGGACCAGGAGACTGTGAAGGGCTGGGATGCTGAAGTTTACCTGGCGAGACTAATGTACGTACCGAAGTGATTTATGTATCCCAGTAGGTGAGATTCAGGTATGCATCTTTCTCATTCCATTAGGCTACGGTCATGCTTTCTAGGAGGATCCACGCGTGCGATTTCGTGGGCTGGGCCGGCCTCGTCCTGCCTCAGGGGGCCAATCTTGTGCTTGGTTGCGCGGTGGTGCGGAGACAATAGTTCACGGCTCAGAGTATTCGAGATATAAGGAAGGGAGGGTAGCTTAGCACTCATCGCGGTCATCCTGACGACCAGTCTCCGACAATGTGCTTCAACGCTTGGGATATGTGTCTTCGGAGCTCTCTTAGTTTGCATTCCCATTGTTGCTTGCCTGTGGCTTCGGCGTCCTTGATGAAGCTGTCAACATCAGACTCATAAATATCATCTATGCTCACAGAGTCGTCAAATGTATCGTTTTGCATGAGTGCTCTTCCTCCTGATGCCGTTGCCTATTGCTTTAGACCCACGGTCACCGAAAGGACGGCACGTCGACCGTGACCTGGTCCAAGTGGTCGAGGGCCGACACCTTGTATGGAGCCACATTCGCATTTTAACAAGTGATCCGCCACCCTTGCGCGGATCGCAAGACCGTCTCTCGTAGCTCAAAACACGCATACATACTAGGAACGTTTCGTCAGCAAGCTAAGATCGCCGATAGTCGAGCAACGCCTCTTCGTGGCGTGATGACGCCATTGCTCGACGTTGGAGCGAGCGTGGTACGGAGGGAGCAACAAGACGCTGCGGTCGAGATGGTCAACTACAGTGGTATGCAAGATGTACACTGTATACCCTACTGCGATATAGTACTGGAACCCGGTGCTCGGATGCTGCGGGGTGCGCAGTAGTACTGTAGTGACTCAAACCAGCGCGAAGGTTTTGTGAACCCAGCTCGGCAGGAGGACGTAGCTTTTTGGTGGTGTTCGTGCGCCAGCCAGCCCGCGCCTCCAAGCACGGAGGACTCGTCACCCCGATGCTGAGAGATGTCGGCGAGCGAGGGCACCCTCGAGCGGAGCAGATGCAGGAGAGCCGTGTACAGTACAGTAGTACCAGCGGCGCGCGTCGTGCCGCGATTATCATGTACAGTCATCATCAACCAAGGAGGAAGCTTTTCGTGCGAGTCTTGTCATTATTGTGGTACCACTGGCCCAGGCTCGGCAAGGGTTCGTCGCCCAGCAGCCCCGACACCACACAATACAGAATGCTCTGCTCACCCTTGTTAGACTGCACCGGCGGCACTTGGCTTCCTCACACCCCCTTCAGTTAATCATATTACTACTTACACCACTACCGCCCAACACCATTGCCAGCACCGTCGCCGTCGCCGTCCACGAACCGCTGCCGACCTGCCGATGACCAGGTCCATGGCAACATGCCGCCCGGACGACCACCAGGCACCGCGAATCTGCGCGTACGCGACTTATTCTTGTTGAGCATCTTCGCTCCCATCACAGCGGCAGCTCTGCAGCAGCAGCCCTTGGTGTCCCCGGAGCAGCAGCATGATGATCTTTTCCCCGCCGCGGCATCCGCAGCTGACGACCAGCGATGGCATGCGACCATTGCTGGCTCGCTCGAACCACCTCGTAGTCAGCATGGCTACAAGGACACCGACGCAGGTGTAAACAACAATGACCGCAAACCAGTGCGAGCGTCCACCAACCATGGCGCCCTTGCGACCACGTCCACTCCAGTCTCCTTGAGCGGACAACCTCCTGCCCCATGGTCGTCGGCATCTACTGCCGGCCTGACCTCGCGACAACAGGCGCGGTCTCTGCAGGATTGGCAGGTCGAGGACATCATTCTCCTGGCGACAGTTGATGGAAAGCTCCACGCCCGTGACAGAAATACCGGTGCTCCCAGGTGGACACTGGAAACCGATAGTGAGGTAGTGGAGACTACACGACATTATCGGGAGAACAAGACTATGGACGAGAAGGGCAATGAGCAGGAGGATCCGTTATTCGTTGTGGAACCAAGTCAGGATGGCAGTATCTACGTACTGGCTCCTGGCATTGGTCTGACCAGACTCGGCTTCACCGTCAAAGAGTTGGCGAATCTCGCACCGTATGCGCATGAAGGATATCCTGCAGTAGCATATACTGCCGAGAAGAGAAACACCCTCTACTCGGTGGATGCGGCTACTGGAAACATCTTGAAGACCTTTAGCTCAGCCGGATCAATTGTGAACGACGACCGGAGCTGCCGGAGAGCTAACCCACTTGACCTGGAGGCTACCGAATGCGAGCCGATGGGCACATTGACTCTTGGACGGACGGACTATACGATTGGTGTCCAAGACAGCAACACGGGCGAGCCTATTACCACGCTGAAGTACTTCGAATGGGGACCGAACAATCGCGATAGTGACCTTCGTCAGGACTACGAAGAAGCCATGGACAGGAAGTACATCGTTCCTCGCTTCGATGGAAACGTGCTCAGTGTCGAGCTCCGTCCGGATAGTCACTATCAATCTGCGGCAACGTTGCCCAAGCCAAGATACAAGCAGAAATTCTCTTCACCTGTCGTCAGAGTCTTCGATGTCGTGCGGCCCGTGGACGATCGATCAGGCAACGCTGCGCTAGTTATCCTGCCACAGCCGGATACTCGAAAGAAGATTCAAGCTGACGAAGAGACGGAGAGTGTGTGGGTAGCTGAAACAAAGTCTGGTAACTGGTACGCACTATCCGAGGGGAAGTATCCAACAGTAACCGAAAATGCACCTGAAGCAAAGTACTATAATCCGGAGGTCTACGACCCGAAGACGAGGAGGACTTTACCGATCTCGCGTGCTCTATATCAAGGCGTTCACTATCTGGATCCAGAAGGTATTACGGGCTCGAAGAACCAGATCGGTGGTCGGAATGTCCTTACTATCGACGCACCTTCCATCAATCGTCCCGTCGACACTTCCATCCGCCCAATTGGTGGCATCAAGAACGCGCAGCCCTTCTCGTGGACACAGTTCGTCTTCACGTTGATGTTCATCGCAGTGCTGGGCAGTGGATTCTCTTTTGCCAACAAGAAGCAACTTCTGCCTTTCAAAATCACGCCGGTCTCGGTGGATAATTTGCTGCCTGATGGACCTGAAGCCAAGATTGCGCCGTCGACGCTCGAGAGCGAAGCTACCATGGTGCGGGAGGCAGAACCAGCCAAAGAGATCATCTTTCCACACGACGACAGATCCGTGCGGGACGCTGAAACTCATGTCAGGTTCGCAGATACTGTGAAGGGTGGTGGAAGTCCAAAGTCTGAGCATGAGCCCGAAACGGGGGAAGGAGCTGAGCCGAAAAAGAAGAAAGCCACCCGGGGCAAGCGTGCCGGCAAGAAGCACAAGGAGAAAGAACTCGCCCAAGCTGAGGCCAAGGCTGCTAAGAACGGCACTCAAGTGATTCCACGTCCTGCTGAAATCATTACCGTTGAAGCTTCTGAGAGCGCCGAAGTATCTGGACCGTTGCAAATCAATAGCCTTGTCATTCATACTGACAAGATGATTGGGCAAGGCAGTTGTGGGACAATTGTATATGAGGGCTCATTCGAAGGTCGTGGCGTCGCCGTGAAGCGTATGCTGTCTCAATACTACGAATTGGCTTCTTCAGAGGTCTCCTTTCTACAGCAGAGCGACGACCACCCGAACGTGGTGCGATACTTCTGCCAGCAAAAGGACGACCACTTCCTGTACATCGCTGTCGAACTATGCCAGGCCAGTCTCTTCGAGGTCTGGGAAGCTGACAATGCAAAGACAGAAGAGCGACGCACACAACTCCTCAAGCTGAAGACTGCAATGCAGGGCGACATGAGCAGAACACTCCATCAACTCGCGGCCGGCCTGTGCCACTTGCACAAGCTCCGTATCATTCACCGCGACATCAAGCCTCAGAACATTCTCGTCGCCTACCCGAAGAAGACTCAACCTGACACAAACCGCTTGGTCATCTCAGACTTTGGTCTTGGCAAGAATCTGCCTGAGAACGTCAGCACTCTTGTCGACCCAACCGGTAACGCCGGCACTTCTGGCTGGAAAGCGCCCGAGCTGATATCTCAACCACGAGAGACATCCGGCAACAACACCCACAGCACATCCAATGGAAGTGACAGCGGCGCAGGCGGTTTTAGTGGTGTCAAGCGCGCGGCTGATATCTTCTCACTTGGCTGTTTATTCTTCTGGGTCCTGACCGATGGCGTTCATCCTTACGAGGACGAAAATGGTTGGCAACAGTTGCGCGAGCTCAACATCAAGCGCGACAAGAAGGATATGGACGCTTTGGCACGTTGGAGTGATGCTTATGAGCCGATGCAGCTGGTAGAATCGATGCTGGCTTATCAGCCGGAGAATCGTCCCACAGCCCAAGCTGTGTTGAACCATCCCTACTTCTGGTCGCCGGAGAAGCGCTTGGCTTTCTTGTGCGATGCGTCTGATCACTTTGAGCGCGAGCCGCGCGGCATTTACGAGGATTACTATAAAGGCGACTCGGTCCACCTTCGCATGCTTGAAGATCGTGCCGAAGAAGTTATTGGACCTCAATTCGACTTCTTATTTAAACTTGATCGCCAATTCGTCGACACGCTAGGCAAGCAACGCAAGTACAGTGGAGATCGACTTCTGGACCTCTTGAGGTAAGCGCGCCTGTACTTCCTTACATCATGATGCCGTCTACAGTCAATACTCGTGCTGCCCTACTATATGGCGCGGCCTTGGCGCAAGTGCCGTGGGAAGCGCTATTGCGCTACAGTGCAGCCGACTGTCCTGTCAAAAATGAAGTGCCGGGCCACCAGTAATGCCGATAGGATCATGGCTAACGATTATGGTATTTTGTAGGGCATTGCGCAACAAGAAGAATCACTACGAGGACATGCCAGAACATGTCAAGAAGAATGTTGGGCCACTCGCTGGAGGATATCTGAATTACTGGAGTAGAAGGTAAGCACCAGTCTATTGGATCCCCCAGATCTCCTCATACATACTTGGCAGTGATAGCAGGAGCCAGGGCAACGAGCTGTCGTTGGAGTGATGCTACGACTGAGCCCAGCTGACTTTCGACATTGTATAGATTTCCAAGATTGTTGATGACTTGCTACGAGGTGGTTCACGAGGCGAAGCTCCAAGACAACGATCGCTTCAAGGGCTATTTCCAGCTCGGAGTCGATTAGCAGGCCATTCATTTAATTCAGATACCGAACGTATTCATAGCAAGTTATCGTGCATATTCGTGTGCCCCCAAGCCCGGTGGTGATAGTAATGCATCCGGAAACCGCTCGCGACATGTACGAGTCCACCGACAGGCACATGCAAGCATTCGAAGTCGCTTCTGTACGTCTCTGAATCATGGCTGTTCTATACTCTGTGCTGCTAGCAGACCCCCTTCTGCCTAGCCATTCTCCAGCACATTCCTGCACTATCTCAACGATCAAATCCAGCGAATCGATTGCGTTTAATGCCGGCGTATCACTCATTGGCTCAGTATCGTATTCCATCGAGTTCATCCTCCTTTCTGGACTTTGTTTGCAGGGAGCAGCAACTCATCAACTAATCTTTGTCCCTGGACCAAGAAGAGGATGCTGCCTATTGCTGCTCATGAAGACGACAACCTGAAGCGCGGGTCAATATTGTGTGTGCTACTGGCTGGCTACATTGCTGAGTATATATCAATACTCACTTTTCCTCTACACCGATGAAGAAGTACAGATTCCAATCTAAGGTGCCTAAAGATGTGGTTGGTGGAGAAAGTGCATGTTTCGGAGGATGTTGGGGCGATGGGTGACGAAATCACATTACGGGCATCACGTTCCGACGGATATAGCTAGCTATCCGAGGAGAGCAAGCACACTTTGGTCTGTCGATCTGTCTCCCGAGGTATCATTTTTCCGATCGTTGGTAATTAATGGTGGAAGTACTGCCGTCAGGTTGAGGGCTATGTGCTGCGCGAAGCTGAGAGCAAGCTGATCTGGAGGCACATGAACGGCTAAGCCACTACGTAGTCTACATGCTCTGCGCGGGTGCTTACCTTTCGCGCGTTACCACAAAGCTATTCGTGTGGCGGGCGGAATACCTTTTCACAAGACGACTTCACCTTTGCGATCACTATCTACATGGTCAAAGTGGCTTCTAAAAGCGATGTCCAGAGGCCAGCCTTTCGTTCAATCACAGCATCAGAACACATATTCACTCAAGGAGACATCCACAAGGGACGACCCGAATGACGACTTGCGATGGCTCAACCACAAGGTCGATACACAATAGCGCTGGCTCAAGGCGGCTACGTCGTACTTGGGCGATGCTCGGCAGACAGACTGTCGTGGTGAGAAGGCATTTCTGAATCGTTCTTTCACGTGTTCTGGTTGCCGCTTGAAGCGCCTGTTGCTTGTGCCATGGAGTGGTTGTGCCGGCCGCAGAAACTTCTTTCGTGTTCCACAACAGACTTGACAGCGCACATGTGCTGGTGGCAACCGCGTTCTGCGCTTTGGATGACTGCTATCGTCGTTGCGACGCGTCCTCCGTGCTTGGAAGGAAGTGCCTGACCCAAAGGAAGTGCCAGTGGCAGACGACATGGGAACGCAGCGTTCACCCGCAGTAAGAGACGTTGGTCTTCTGCTGTGTCCAAGGCACTGTTGTACACGGCTCTGGGAGGCGTGACGTGTTCCACTGACGTTCGTACGGAGTGGTCGCATCGCCTCCGTTAAGTTAACCGCGCGTGGTTTGGGCCGTGTTTGATGACAGCAGTGGTGTCGCGCCGCACTGCGTCTTGCGCTCGAGGACGTTCGCTGCTGTGCTCGGTCCACCGACAGCAGCTTTGTGATACGACTGACATTGAGAGAAAGATACATAAAGTCGAAGTGTCCACGTGTCCACGTGCACTGCCCTTTCTTGCCACGAAGAAAGCTAAACATCCTACGTAGCCTCTTCCTGCTGCCCCCTGGCTTACCTTGAGAGGCGCATCTCATAGGTAAATTTGGTGGAGATGCCCAGGTCATCGAGCATCCACAGGCCACGCGTGAACCGACGCTGGTTGCTGTGCTCCGGGTGGAGGAGGCAGCATTGCTACATATTCTACTGCGGGCAAGGGACATGCACAGTAGCTAGTACAGTAAGTAACAGCGATCCTCGATGGTAGCTGCATACTGGGACGATGTGAGGAGCGCTGTGAATGGTGTGCCTGTCCTGGTGAAGTGGCGGTGAACGGGCTCGTGTCCAATCGCCATGTTGCCGGGAGGCGAGCGTCAGGATCTCAAGGCGATGGATGTGATTCGTCCGTGTGGGCGTGTGCTTGCGCCATCTGCGCCCCGCCAGCGCTCTGACTTCGCCGGCATGTCTCACTAGTTAACGTAGCTGCAGTGCTGCGGCATGTGCCCTGTGCCTCATTCTTCCTGCAGCGCTGGGCTGCTTGTCGTCAGACCTGCCCGCTGATGGCCACGGCGGGCAGCCAGCAGCATATGCTATTCACTCCGCAGCAGTTGCATGGTCCAATGCCCAAGCTGTGTACTCGGTCGGCAGCAAGCGGCGGTTGAAACAAACATGTGGAGGTAGCCGCATAGCACGGTAGCGCCAACGAGTCCCTCAACACGACCCTCATCCTCCCACTATCCCATTCGAGGCTCCCTCACACGCGTCTTCACTTCGAGTCGTCTGCCGGACCAGCGACTTTTCACCCGACCCTTTCGACGACCATTGATGCCTCACACACGATCCCATGGAACGCCCCGACTACGATTCCTTTGATACGCGTTCACGACGACATGAACCAAGAGATGAACGGCCTAATGCTGCGGGGTATGAGCCACGATCTGCAGACACCCGCCAGGATACCAGACAGTGTGACACGAATGGCGAACGACCCGCCCGACAACACAATGATTGGTACGACCCTCGATATCACTATCCGCCACCACCTCCTTCGCCAACGAGTGACAGACGACGACCGGGGCCGCGGTCTCCGATCAGAAAGCGCACGTCTTGGCCACCACAGCCATTTGCGGAGGACGCGGTGACTTCGTTACGACGGGAATCGAATGCACAGCAGCTACTGCAAGAAGTCGGCCAGGATGAAGCACCTTCGCGTGGATCTGTCGATCAGGAACCTGTCATAATGGAAGTGCCTGAATTGATCAACCAGTATGAGAGGCGCTTTGTCGTCAAAGAAAGCAGTCAGGATGGCGCCAGCAATGGTATCCCAACGCCACCTACTAGTGAGGATGAGAGAACTCGGAAAGCTCGACCGCGGCCATCTAAACTCAGCGTCCACAACGATGCCAGAGTTCCAGAATTGGAAAAGCGGACGTCCTCCCCTTATGCTTACACAAAACCCACGAAGCTCTCGAAGGAGACTTCATCGAGTAGCCGGTATAGCATCAACGACACATTGACGCCACCTGCCTCAGCAGCATCAAGTTCCAGGACCACGCGACAACCTCCTTCTCCACGCCGGGATTCAGCTCGCTTTCGCTCAGGCAGAGACTACTTTGATACAGGCCATGGTTACAATGACAATGCGATTGATGATTCAGAATACGACCCACGCTGGAACGTACCTAGTGGTCAAAGGGTGGCGGACAAACCATCGCCACAGAACGCTCGAACCAACGTCGTTGACATCGCTGGGCAATCTGGGAGTACGCTGCCAATCAGAAAGGCGAACCTCGACGCAAGACGGAATACTGATTCTCAAGGCACTCTTCCTACCCTTGGACGGCTGAATGTCGATAAGTCCCGCAGACCTACTCCATTGATGGCATCGACGTCGTTGAGCGAAGCTCAAGACGCGGATCCAATCGCTAGTGCATCGCTGGACCCAAGGTCTGCTGACTATCCTCGCTCACGGGAGGCCAGCTACACCTCTTCACGTGGACCATCGCCTGCCAACTCTACAGGTCGCGCATCGACATCGAACTCGCCGAGAATGAGCACCGAATTCTCGCAGGAAGGCAGCCTGGCTGGTTCTAGAAATGGGTCGGCCCATAATTCTCGGCCGTCATCACCTTCGCCACGAACACCGATGGAATCACCTCGCATCGCAAGAACGGACCTGGATTGGAGTGCTCTGCTAGCAGCCAATGCTGCAAGGCGATCGAAGCCACCTTCACGTCTGGCGGAGACCATGTCGCAAGAGACCAACCAGGCTGCTACTCGAAAGACGATGCCTCGAGAAGTTCTATCTCACAAGGGTCCCAGCCTTCCATATCCCGAAGATAGCTCTCTGATGGGTGGCACGTTTCTCATGCCGGAAGAGCGGGACCATGCTTACATGCCAGACAAGAGGGCTTCATTGGCGCCACCTGCTCACGATGCGCATGCCACAAAAGCCACGACCTGGCCTCTAGATTCGAAGCGGCCAGCCGGCGGATCGATCCCAGCGACAGGTTCTTCATCTACAGGCACAGCATCCCCAGCACCTAGTATTGCTTCCAACATTTCCTTCAAATCCGTGGTAAGGCCAGACATTGCTCGAGGATACTCCGCTAGTAGCGCTCCCACCAAAGAACCTCGTTCTGCGACAACAGAAGCTCGCCGGCGACTGACTGAGATGAAGCGAACTGAATCTTTTGCCGTATCATCGGAAGCCAAGAAAGAGATTCAAACGTTGGTGAAGAAAGGCCTGCCCCCTTGTCCGCGTCCCCAGCCCACCGCAGGATACGATGATTGGTATACTGTGATCGGCTCTACCAGCATTGACTTCTGCCCTGACTGCATTGATACGTTGTTCGAACGCACCGTCTATCGCCCTCAATTTCGGCGTTCACTACCGCGCAGCCTTGATCACAAAGTGCGATGCGCTTTTGGATCACCATGGATACGACTTGCTTGGCTCCTGACGCTTCAGCAGCAGCGCACGGATCTTGGTTTGCTTAAGGACGTCGCTGAGGTTGAAGAAACCACAGAGCCTTGTCCAGGCAACGTGCAGACTGCACAATCCTGGTATGGTCTTCGTGATCCAGATGGCCTATTCGTTCGCGATTTCCACATGTGCTTCGGCGACGTACGCAAGATCGAGCGACTGCTTCCTACACTTTCGGGCACATTCGTCAAGCTGCCTCATCGTGCTTCGTACGAGAAGCGCATCTGCGCCATTCGAACGGACAGCAATCGCTTCTCTGCATATCTGGATGCCCTGGTTTCCACTCACGAGAAGGCACTGTCGTCGCGGAAAGGTGCTGATACAATGCCATTGATCGATCTGGTTGAACGCAAAACGCGACTAAGGGAGTGTACCCGGGACAACATGCTCATTGGCGGCCTATGGCATTTCTCATCGGACCTCCCAAGCTTGACCATCTGCGAAGACTGCTTTGAGTCTGTTGTTGAGCCTGAGATCAAGACAGGCTCTTCCGTGGCCAAAAGGTTCAATCGGACTGTCCAGCCAGTCTATGGAGAAGGTATCGGTAGTAGTTGTCAGCTGTACTCCAGACGTATGCGCAAGGCATTCGCGCGCGCCGTGGAAGATAATGATTTCAAGTACCTGACGCGGAAGTCTAAGGAGCGACGCGAAGCAGAGCTCTGGCTGCAAGATAAGTACAAGGACGTTATGAAGCGAGCAAAGCGGCTGTCTCTGGAGGGCGAGGTGTCTATGGAAGATGAGAGACGGCTAAATAGGGATTTGGAGAAGATCTCGGTGGAGTGGAAAGAGCGGTGGGAGTGAAGATAATCATAAGATATCCGAAGCCTAACAATCACAAAAGTTGACACGTCATTGTTGAGTTGCCGCATATCGCAGTGCTCTGTAATGTATCATGTTGCGCCGATGCTCGAATAAAATGACGCGGGACGGGGACCAAAAGACCTCAGGTATCGCATGATTGTGAAAGAGCTCGTGAAAAAGGGCGCGGACAACTCTGGAATCAAGAAACCTGGAGGTTCTTCTGCCTTTCGATTTGATCGTCTCCATTATGTCGTGGTTTATGCAAAGTTCTGAGGGATCAAGTCACGTACATCTATCTATTCAGACGTGTTGCAAGTGGGCAGCTTGAAGTCGCTTGTTGGCTGGAGCGGCAAAAGCGACAACCCGCTTGATACGGTTGGGCATACGACTGCTCTGCGCGAAGGTATGTTCCAACCTTAATTGAGCCTTGTGTTCAATGTCTTACATCGTGAAGGCTGGCTGTTCTCGTTGCGGGTTGTGTTTAGCAGTGTACCTCAAAGCTGTCCCAGCTCGGCCCTATTAAATACAAGCTACATATTTTTTGATCCCGGGATTATGCTCTATCATCTACCATTGGTTGCAGTCATGCAATCAGGTCCTCAATGGTCTAGTATGACTCTCAGAATAGTCCTCGCACCTTGAACCGTTACTAAACTGCATCAATCAGGTGGCTATGATTTCCGCTTGTCATGACTCACATCACGAGCGCGGGAGAGTGAGTACCACATCAGCTTTCCTATTCCCCGCGCATGACTAACAGTTAAACAGCCAGGGTTCGATTCCCTGTTGGGGAGTGTCGCGGCACTGTTCCAGTCCATCATCTTTTTACTCTTTTGCCGCTCATGCTTGCTTGGTATGGATTTGTTGGGCTGCAGTGGATTTCTTAACAAATCCTGGCAAACCAATACGTATACTGCGAGATCTGCAGTCATCATCACTATTATGGGTTGCTTTCGCTCGCCATGTTTTCTTGATCGATATATGCTTTGCTCGAGCTGGAGGAGTATGTCCTTTGGTCCCATTTTTAGAAGCCAATACCAGATTCATCTGGCCAGGCACCAAGCGACGACAGCGCAAACATGCGGCGTCTGTTGCGTGATCATCCACATTAGATCCACGATTGCAACAGTGAGCTGGCCGAGAACGCCAGAGGTAGATCGAAGAAAACTACTCTCTCGTTTCCTTCTTCATGATTGACTCCACCACTGTTCCAGCGATGCAGCGCCTCTCCGTCCAGCTTGCTTATGTTCCGTGCCAATCCTGTGGTCCATATCGCTGAAGGGTTCATGCAACGGCCTGATGTGGTCCAACTTGTACATGGCAGCAGTGTAGGACGCGGACCACATAATAAAATTGCATACTCATGCAGCGTATCTCCTTGTTTGAGGTATCAATTACAGTACTATGCGGACGGATGTTGTCTTGAAAAATATGAAGGTCGAGTCGCGGACACAGCGCGCGACATGGAGTGTTTGTTATGACGTGTAGTAAACAGCAACGAGACGTTGAGCTTGGGCTGCACTTCACAGCTTCCGTCCTTCCAGCACATTTGCTCTCTTCTACACGAACAACTGCAAACACCCTCTTGCTCGACGTTTTCGCTTCTTGTTGACTTTCGTTCGGTTCTTGACGGCAAAAGACACGCACTGAGTGCCAACCTGGTGAGTCGCCGTCGCTGTCTCGAATGATACCGATCATTCACCGTGCTAACCATCGGAATGCGGCAGCTCTTCGATTCAACCCTTCCTCCTTCAAGAAGAGCGGACTTTTCTGGTCTGCAGCGAGGCACGATGACTTCGTTCATGAACACGATGTTCGTACATAGCTCCCCTCCACAGCCATACTCCCTGATGCCCAAGCCATTGCCAGCGCTGCACTCCAACATCTTCGCCAATTCCGAGTCGTATCCGCACCTGCACTGTCCTGAGAGTCCGCGCTCAGTGTACCATTCGCCGCTACAACGACATATTCACAACGTATTCGACCACAGCAACACTACATGCTCGCGCTCTCCAATACCTGTTCCGGTGCAGCAAGAGTACAGACATCACGACACACATCGTGGCGCACCACTTGGCTTTGGCTTCCAAGACATTGTGAAGAAAGCTGACCTCTTGACCCGCAGCAACAGCAATAGCAATGCCCGAAGCCGCCCGACTGCCTCTTTCCAGCCCACGAAGCGTGCCAAGGGCACCAACAGTTGGCAGCTAAAGCAGTTCGCTGAAGCAACTCTGGGAAGTGGCAGCTTAAGAAAGGTCGTACAGCTGCCAGAGGGTGAAGATCGGGATGAATGGCTGGCTGTGAACGGTACATATGCTGAATGAAGTATCAGGGTTCGCGGCTGACATGACTTAGTGGTCGACTTCTACAACCAGATCAACCTGCTGTACGGCGCCATTACTGAGTTCTGCTCGCCTCAGTCATGTCCCGAGATGAAAGCGACCGATGAGTTTGAGTATCTCTGGCACGATCCACCAGCATTTCCAAAGCCGACACGCCTCCCTGCACCAACCTATATCTCGCACCTGCTCACCTGGACCTCAAACCACCTTTCGAATCCTGCCGTCTTCCCAACACATCCAGGCGTAGCTTTCCCTTCCAACTTCCAGCAGACCATCCGCACGATTTTCAAGAGGCTGTACAGAATTTACGCCCACATCTACTGCCACCACTACGGTGTTGTGAGAGGTTTGGGTCTGGAGGCGCATTTGAACACCGGTTTTAAGCATTATGTGCTCTTTGTGGAGGAGTTCAACCTGGCTGATGAGAAGGGTAACAAGAGAGGCGAATGGTATGGACCGCTTGGAGAGCTGGTGGAGAGCATGTTACGAAGCGATTGAGGAAGTCGCACGACTCGTAATACTACGACACGAAGATTGCACACGGCGTTACGGGCAAACGATGATTACAGCATGAGCGAATTCCTCGGACACAGGAGGTGCAGGATGGCGTTTCGTAGAATTCAGGGGTCACAGGCCTGTTGTAGTGATACAGTATACCCACGAGTGATGGTGCCGGATTTCGGGTCGAGTCAGCCGTAGCACTTCAATGAATTGCTTCTGTTAGCGGCTGGATATATCACACGTCGCAAGATAATCTTGCGAACTTTGTCTGCGCATCGTCCTGTTAGACTACCATATGTCTTGGTGAGTCTGAATGCGCCGTGATGACCAAGTAAGGACTCCTTCACGAAGGAGGAGAGAAGTCTATAGTACAATCTGCACAATGTTTCTGCCGCCGAAATGCTCAAACCACCACTTTTGAGAGTCGAAGCTCTTTCGCTCTCCAGGATAAAAACTCCTGATCACTGCCACTTCCCTACCTCATTGTCGCCTGATGCTACTCCTCTCCAACGCTTCCAACAACTCCGGCCGATCCTGCAACAAGTCCTTGGCCGTCCGGTAAGTCATCCACTTCCTCTCCCTTTTATGCCTCTCCGGCCAGTTCTCTCTTGCCTCCACCACCTTCACCTCATAAAACTGATACCTCGCTCTCGGCGCCAACGATCCATACTTCTTGATCTGCGACTCTGAACGCTTTTCATCTATGCTCCCGAGGTCTTTGGTAACTTGGCAGATTATGCCGGCTTCTTCCCAGGCTTCGCGGCAGGCTGCGGCCGATTGGGTTGCTTCGTCGGTTTCCCAACCGCCTTTGGGGAGGACCCAGCCTTTGCGGGAGGAAGAGAGGATTAGGAGGACTTGGGTTTGGTCGGGGGAGAGGGGGACTACGCCGGCTACGAGGCGTTCGCCGGAGGGACCATATCTTTGTATTCGGTTTAGTGTTTGGGCTTGTTTGATCGTTTGTGTTTATGGGATTCTGACTTACCTCTGTTTGTCCCTGCCGGTCCGGGCTGGCTTGAGCGTTCCGATGTCCTCCTGCTGAGCCATTGGGGACGCGTCTTATGATGTAAGCCTGGTCTGCGAAGGAGTGTATGAGTGGGGTGATGGCGGCCAGATCTTGGGAGGGCGGTTCAGTCTTTGTCGTTATGTATGATCACACGATCTACGGCTGTATGATGTAGGAGATCCAGAGGGGCGGACAGGCTGCCAAGGGGCACAAAGAGTATGTCTCGGCGGATGGAGAGGGTGGGATGGTGTTGCGGGAGCGTTGCAGTTGCAGTTCGTTGCCTCAGACCAGCTTGCGCCGGAACTGTGGGTTGTTTGAGGTTGTGAGGCGACAAAAGCCTCGCGTAGTGATTGGCATTGTGAGTGTTTATTATGGAGGTGGGTTGAACGGTCCGCCGTCAAGAAAGAGAAATGGGGTCCGTCCGGTCTTAGCACGGACCTAGGTTGAACAGAGGCTAAAGACGTGGCATGGAGAAAAATAACGCTGCTGCCGCCCGCTCCTAGCCATCATATCCTGACGAACTCTGTTTGGAAGTTGTTTGCGCGCTGCAGCTGTGTTCTGGTCAGGCAGCTTTTTCGTGGCGGTGGAATCCCGAGGCGTGGGTGGAGCTGCACAAATTCGTGAGGTGAATGACACGAGCCGACCCGCTACGTAATCATAGGGGAGATTCTCCTACATGTACGTGTACATAAATTCACCATCCTTCCTTCCATAATAACCACCATACAACGAGAATACCATGCGTCGGTCAACGATTTGCCTTGGTCAGTAGCTCGATGCGCTACGCTCGAACTTGCTGGAAGCTTCTTGACCTTGCTTCCTGCAATACCACCTTCCAGACGACAGTCCAACCTAGCTCCGGCTTTCTACGTCCAGCATGCAGACAACCAGCTCTGCAGGCCCAGCAAAGCTATCGCTTTTGACACCTATAGGTAAGCTGGTTGTCCAATCAATTGCCGGACTGGGCCCGCGTGCTCAGAAGCTGTCCTGTATGGCTTCTGCCAAGAGTGCATCGCCACGACATCGTCTGTCCACCAGGCACGCGACACTGCATGGCTGAGCTGTAATGAAGTCGAGACGAACTCCAAGGCTAAGTATATGTCTGTGACTAGGCTACCAGAGCGGTGACTGCGGATACTGCAGGTCAGAAGAGTCAAGTCAGCGAACTCCCGATTCTCGTGCGTTTCCTACGTTCACAGTGCTTTCTGTATCTCTTTGTCGCTGAAAGACACTCCTTTGCTTGCAGCGTCCGTCTGCCGGGACATCCTAACAATAAATATGCAGGCGCTTCATATTATGCTCGTGCAAAGGTTCTCAGTCCTGCACACTACCAAGAGCTGATGGATCGTGGCTGGAGACGATCGGGGACTCTCATATACTTGCCGGATGCGTCTCGATCATGTTGTCCGCACTATACCATAAGGTCAGCAATACTGATAGGATGATTGTATGTCGCTGACCTTTTGCTCAGACTTCCCGCCTCGGAGTTCAAGCCCTCTCGTGACCAGCGGCAAGCTCTTCATAGATGGAACAGATACGTGCTTGGAGACCACTACATCAAGGAGGTCGAGAAGAGGTTTCCGAAGACTAAAGAGTACGTTTCTGTGATCGGGACAGTTGCGACTTACTGACGACGGTAGGGAGAAGAAGCAAATGAACAATTCGTTCGATCTGAAGGCTACAGTTCATGAAGGTGAGCTGTTCAACCTCAAAACTGACATTGAGCCTGAACATTGTCTGGAGGTCACACTTGAGCCAGACAAGTTCACCGAGGAGAAGTTTGCTCTGTTTGACAATTACCAACGCCATGTTCATCATGAAGGCGAAGATGATGTTAGTCGCTCAGGTTTCAAGCGCTTCCTATGTGGATCACCGATTGCAAGAATGACCGATGTAGATGGCAAGCAACTGGGCAGCTTCCATCAATGCTACCGCTTGGATGGCCGTCTCATCGCCATGGCAGTGCTAGATCTGCTGCCGCATGCGGTTAGTGGTGTCTATTTCATCTACCATAGCGACTTCGAAAAGTGGTCATTTGGGAAGCTGTCAGCTCTTCGAGAAGCGTCACTAGCTTGGGAGCAGGGACACCAATTCTACTACATGGGTTATTATATCCACAGCTGCAAGAAGATGCGCTACAAAGGCGACTACAGGCAGCAATATGTACTGGACTACGACAGCTTCGGTTGGGATCCGCTGGACGACGAAATGAGACAGCTCATGGATGATAGCAAGTACGCAAGCATGTCGAGAGCGCGGAAACGAAAGGCAAATGGTGGCGAAGACGACCAAATAGTGCATCCCAGGCCGCTGGAAGCGATGAAATCTGGCCTGTCCCTTCTGCATCTCGGTATGCCTGGCGTAATGAAACTCTCACAACTTCATGAAGAAGTCGATCTGGATCGCATGAAGGTGCATCTGGGAAGAGGGAATGTTCACGTAATGCGAGTAAGTCGGGCCTTCCCATGAAAACAGACCTGCAATAAGCTAATTCTGCAATTTATCAGGACATTTCTACCTGGGACAGTGGATCCGAAACGGATCAGTCGTCGTTGAAGGGCATATTCGCGGAACTAGCCGCAGTGCTTGGGTCCAAGGTTGCGACAGAGGCTATCATCGAATTCGGCTGAAGAACTCATTCCGCATGCCTATTCGAGATGGGATCCTCTCTTCTGCGCCGGCGTTGGGCAAGCGATTGTGGCCACGAGCCCTGATTCGTTCGCACATCGACACGGCGCAGTCTGCTGCATGCACACACGCAGGAGCACGGGAGAGGCAAGAGGGCACATGGTTGAAGGAAGATCAACGCACGGTCGCCAAATTCATGCCACGCTGGTTGCCGATGATGTCACTTATCTGCTTCTCGTGGTTCAGTGAGGAAATGCTTTACGTTCAAGAGTGTGTGTCACGGGACGTCCAGCAATTAGCCAGTGTGGCATACTGCTTATAGTCTGTTGAGAACGTGGAGGTGTCAGTCCTTTGATTCCACTCAATCCTGACAAGACATCCTCGGATCCAGGCGAACGACATGGCCAACTCGTTTTCAAGTACAATTGCAGGACCTTTCGACTGAAGTGTTCTAGACCGTTCCTACTTCGCAGCAGGTACATGTTAACGTATTGCTTCAAAAATTCTACCGGCTTTTCATTTTGTCTTCATCTGCCTCGCCGGCCCGCTGGTTATCACCATGCGACTATGCGTTGGCATATGGGTTGCAGATATCAAGGGATGCGTGTCAGCAGCACCATCGTCGTACATGGTGCATGGTTTAAAAGTGTAGGCTTCAGCCGAACGTCGATATCTTCGTTGTGAGACAGGCCTTGCAGTCGCCCGTGTGGATGCCCAGCATAGTCTAAACCTCATTCAAAACTAGATTTGAAGCATGCAACCCTTCAAATGTTGCATTGACGTCGCCATCGTGCCAAAAAAAATTTACTTAGCGATTACTACAACCCTAACCTCAGGCATTCATGCAGATCAGCACTGCAAAGACCATGACTGATCGAACCATGAGCATCATTCACAAACCTAACGACATGAGAGAAGACATGAAGATCTGAACATTTCGTTTCACAGGTATCTCTATAAAGCAAACACTACAGTTACAATGCGCCTTTCATACTCCTTTTGTCCTGTTCGCCAGCCACTATGCCATTACTCCCAGCAATGCATTACATTGGTATGTCAATGCCTATTCCGACATATTCCTTTCATCACTCACACCACTTCACCATACAACGCAACCCGCGAGATCGACGTGGCGCTAGCAGAGCCACAAAAGCGTTTCCTGCCATCGTTCTTTTGTACAGGCATGCGATTTGTCTCGCGACGCGCATACATTGTCGGATACTGGACTTCCTTGGTCACATAGTGGCGGTGCGCAAGAATGCTTGCAGCATGGTTTGCGGCTTCTGGAGAGGAGACAACGTCATCATCGAGCTCCATCTCATCCTCGTAGGATTCTTCGAGCAAATAGCGAATTTCTTCTTGAAGCTCCGAGCGGCGGTGGCCATGTGTTCGACCTCTTTTCTTACTCTTCTCACCAGATGAGGCTGTCGTCGGCTGTGGGTTGTTTTTCGAAACCCGACTGTGGCGGTGAGGTGCATGCATCGCTTTCCCACTAATGGAGAAGTCTGCAGCAACGGGACTCGATGCCATGTCTACGTCATCGATGATAATTGGCTTGGTCGCACTTCCTGCCTTCTCCTCCTTCACAAGATTGAGTGGTGGCAGTCTGACATTTCGACAAGTCGCCTGGCGAGCCAAACAGGCTCGCTGTGGCGCCAAAGACGAGTTGGTCGAGGCTGTCGAGACCGAGGAGATGGAAGATGCTCGCGATGACCTCGAAGTGTCCGTAATCAACGACTCTGGGCTTCCATATGATTTTAAGCTCATTATCGAAGGCCTTCGCGACAATGATCGGAACTCGAAATTGCTCGGATATGCATCGAGGGTGCACCGGTTGAACTGGCTTCGCTGTGCCATGCCCATTGCAGAACAGATGGATGGTCTTCTGGACCCACAAGCACTCACTGCAGGAGTGTTCGAGGCGACTGAAGACGGAGTCATGTTCGGCGTCGGTAGCGGACCCATGCGGATCAAAGCTGGCGTTGGTGGCTGAATGTCCGGATTTGGCTCCAGGAAACGAGGAAGCAAAGTAGCAGGCGTTGGTGTGGTCTCTTGAGATGTCGTTCTGAAGTGTGCGGACTTGAGGAGATTGGCGGGTGTTGGTGTGGTAGGCGACGGGAAGCCATAAGCGTCAGCTCTGGAGGTGCTCAAGTCTTTCTCGTCTTCTTTTAAGGAGAACGACGCTAGGTCGGACGTTAGCGTAAGCACAAGCTGTTTCCGAGTCATACTGGCGGCAATTGATCCAGCACCTGGTGACGGCGGATTGGGAGAATGCCTGACTACGAAGTCCTGCCATTTCTCCCACGTTGCCTGAGGTATGTGCAGTTTCCAGTTGATCTTGCTCAAGAACATGCGCTCGTTCATGTTGATTTCACACACTCGCAGACCAGACATCTTGCTCCAAGCTTTAGCGGAATAGTTCCGATCTTGGAGATATTTGGATGCCAGGATGAGGGCAGACAGGAACATGCGACGGCCGCACATAAGCGATCGCTCAGCTGGACAGTCGCCTATCTGCTCCATGGTGAAGTCATTCTTAGGCACGTGTGGCCGTATGAGAACGAGATAGTAGAGTGCGACCTGGAGAGTGGAGTAACTGGTACGCGATCTCCGGAGCGTTTCCTCGATGTAGCGGCGTAGAGGCAGAACGCCTCGTCCATTGACTTCGTTCCGGCAAGGCACAACTGAGAGTGGCCAGATGACCTCGACCATTTGTGACGCGGAGTCTTCAAGCAACAATCCTTAGCTAGTGTACCCATAGAAATACGAAAGAGTGTTGTGCTTACCAACAAGATTGTCCACGAAATTGGCCTTTCGGTCGCGCTGGCGAACGAGAGGCGGCGGCTGCCTCTGGCCCGCTTGCTGGTAACATCGGCGTGGGTTCTGCCTTTGCGTTGCTGGAACAGATGTAACATCTGCATATGATAAGCATTGAGCCTCTGCACGAGAGAGGTGACCAAGAAATGATGATTGCTTTGGGAGGCTCTCGTTCTGAGCTTGAAAGCGCAGCTGAGCTGCTGCACAGATTCTGTCTTGCTCGCTCGCATCTTCCTGACTTCGAAAGTCGTCCGAGATGGAAGAAGCTATAGAGCTTTGCGCTGATAAAGTGTCCGAGAATACCGAGGCATGCGACGACGATGCAGTCGATGAGACCGACGACTCGTATGCTTCATAGTTCCCATGATAGGAGCCATTACCATCGGAGCAGTTTTCAGCTTCTGAGTTCATCCTGCGCCGAGGTATGCGGTAGATATGTCCAGTAGATTATGACCTTCCGATACAACAGTACCGTATACCCCTTCCAAATGCTGAGAGACGTCAAGATCTACACCGAACGCGCAGACATATGCTTAGCAAGCTTGAAGGCAACGCGTAGTAGTGCACAGTCTTGAGTAATGTTGTTCCTGCACAAAGTCGGGTTCCCAATCTTAGGGTGTCAACCAAATGCTTTGTGTTCGCGAATATAGCTGACCCAGTCTTTCAAGTGAACGTTGTCTTCTCTTCCGATTCTGTATGTTGTTGGTCGTGTTGCTGTTCAAGGTCGGCGTGCGACTTCGATAGGCAGAAGTGTTGGTCGTCAGTAGTGTTCACCACTTGGACTCTTCCACAGTAGACTCGGTAGATTTGCTGGACTTGGAAATGACGGGGCCGCTGGTCGTGAACTTGGAGTAAATCATGGAGAGGATCATTCTGACTATTCCGGGATCGATTCGTGTAGAAAGACTAGTGAAAGCTGCTACGTCGTTCGGTCCGTGAGAGTCAGGCTGAGAGGAGAGTCACCACAGTCGAGTAGTGAGTCTGTGGCTGTAGTGGCGATTAAATAGGTGTAGCAGTATGAGCAAGAAGTCGGGTGCTCAGGATAGTATCGTCGTGGTCGTAAGCGATGCTCAAGCGATGAGCGAACCAGCAACGAAGCACTCCGTCCTTGCAGGTTCAAAGGAGTGGTCTCCTGAGGATATAAAGATACGAACGACTATGAGTATAGTCCCGTCAAAAGAACAAAGAATGAGTAACGTTGCCACAGACGAGTGCGGATGAGTCGACTTGGTGGCAAGAAAGGACCAGGTAGCGTCGCAGCGCTAGGAGATCGCTCTGCCGAAAGTAGGCGGACGTCTCTCTGAAACAGGAACGTGTTGATAGGCGGGATTATAGGCAGCTGTTCAGCACCAAACAGGCGAGGAGAGCGTGATGAGAAGGTCCATAGTGTCGTGTCGTGTGCAGACTGTGAACCATTACGCAGCGGCTACGGTGGCAGTCTTTTGAGGAGATGCGATGACTCTGAGCTATGGCAAGATCCGAAATACCCCGGTCCTCGCCACAACGCGTCCGCCACCTCCAGTTCGTCGAACAACGATCACCCAACCTCTCACCGCACGTCGGTATCGTTGTCCTGGTGCTGTTCTGCTACTGTGCTTGGCATTGCATCGTTAGACATTGTCTTGTCCGAGCCTGCCGCCTGCAATTCTTGATGAGGACTTTCTGAGAAGCATGCCTTCGCAGGGCATGCTGCATGCGCAGCTTGAACCTCCACCTCGCTTCGGCAACCATTCCACAAAGTCCTGGGACACTCGATGCCATGGACTTCGCCTTAGATGGCACAGCCGGCGAACATTCGCGGTTCGACCCAAGCAAGTAGTGCATTGACATGATGCTTGTACGCTCCTGGAGTCGTCCGTCTGCTACTCGACACATCCATCCCGCCAACGAATCGTAAGGCAACGTGGCTGTGACGGAAAGCGTGACAGCGTGCTGTTGTCAAACTGTCCCTGGTCAGCTGGTGACCAGCACGCCTGCAGCAGCAGCACGCCACGATCCGTCGCTCAGGCGCGCACAAGTAATCGCAGCTACTCAGCAACAGTCCAGTCAGCGATGAGCTCGGGTCACGACAAGGCACCAAAATTTTCATCAGGCTTAAGACACGTGAGGCGTTCTTCGGAACACGCCACGTCTGTGACTGTACGCTCGTGCGTCAGCGGTGGAACAAGAAAGTTGTACACCGCGGAGGAGAGCTGGCAAAGAGATCATCACCTGCTATGCAGAGACTTCACTCAAGCAGGCTGATATTCTCCTGCTGCCTGTGACCAACATGATAGCCAGTTTCTCGGTCCTTGTGACGGGGTCGTCAGTCTGATTCTGAATTACGAGCGGACTGATTGGCTCGCCACGGTCTTGGAACCCTTTTCAATAAGCGTGACTTGGGCTCATTATGACTAACGTTGTGGACTGGATCCTGTTGCGCGCGATTGAAGCGAGCGTGCTGCCTGCAGTAATAATGTCTGAGGTCCGAATGCGACGACCGCAGAAGTGGCGATAGCATATTTTTGTCACAAAGGTGCCGGACACTGTCGGATGTTTCATCAGGTTACGATTATGAAAACAGCAGACTGGAGAACAGAGGCACTGCATCTCCGTCAAATGGAACGAAACATTGACCCAAGCCCATAATCTTAATCCAACACTGTAGTCTGTCCCATCTCACGCCCCGCCCTCCCATCGCCTCTCCTGCGAGTCCCATTCAAAGCGCAACGCATCCTCCCCCTCCCATCAGTTCCACAAATCTTCGACCCAGCCAAACTTCTCGTCGCCTCATAGACTTTCCACGATATTCGGAAGATGCCCCGTTGAGCGAAGGAGCACTGCGTGAGCGGGTGAGCGAGCAGGAGAGTCGATGATTAAAGTATGGACGAAGATGGCCGACACGTCGGTTGGTGAATAGCAACGCCTTCTCGGGAGATGGCGGTGGCGAGTGCGGTGGTTGCCGTGAGGAGGACGATGGATAAGGCATTCATTCTTGGTGAAGGGGAACGAGTTGAGGGTTAATATTTGAGTGCTGTTCGAGATTGAGTCAGTAGCGTGAGGTTCAGTCAGTGTCCGTCTTTGTGTTGTCAATGCGCGCAGACAGCGCAACGAACGCGTTCTTAGCGTTTGCCTCGCAGGCGCTGCGTCCTCAATGGATGTACTGTGCTTCCCATCTCGAGCTGTGCATAATGACGACTGTCTCGTGGGTTACGATATAGCGCAGACCTCGTACGAAGATAAAACAAAGCTCTGTCTTCCAGCATATTGATGGCAAGAAATGCTCTTTCGGATCTCAATGCTCCTGACATGCTGGCTCTGCTGGGGTAGAGGCTATTCAAAAGGTAGTGATATTCGGCAACGATCGGTACACCGATGTGAAGGATGCCGTTTTGTGGGGTGAGCTTCGCTTCTTCCCAAGCAATACATCACCAGGGATCGTACGTCAGTCAAGTGGTCAAGCGATAGCCAACATATGAGAATGTAAGCAAACCTCCGCGTCTCTTTATGATTTCCTGAACATTCCTAGCAGGACGACAACATGTTCCAGTTCAAGCTTCCTTCGTTGCCTTCTTTCGGCAACCTCTTCCAGGGTGGCATACAGATCCCCAAGCCCGAGATTCACGATGTCGAAGAACGTCCAGAGAAGCGAGCTCGAACGTTGAAGCATCTCCTCAAAGCAAATCACATCAATCACAGCATCATCTACAACAAACTTCGATTTCATAATCATACGCCACACATCCTTAGCTCCGCGTACGTTCTAGGAGCAGATGCAGACCAATTGAACCACATATACGAGGCCGAGAGCAAGAACCTAGAGCCATGGCACGACAGCCCAAGCGAGATCGCGAGGCACGATTGGAGGGACTTCTTGGGCAAGAGAGAGTACGTAGCAGTAAGAGGATATCGTGGAACAGGCGGCTCACAGTAGCTGTGCAGATACCAACGAGCATTCGTCGACTTCTTCGAGGACCAGCTTGTGCTCCATGACTACGATTGGCGTGCCTTGCTCAATGAATTCCTGCTCTCGGGCCAAGAGCCACTTATCAACAATCTGATTTCGGGTCTTGCACATCCTCTCATCCATCTCGGATATGCGTATGAGATGTCATCTCGCACCGTAGCAATGGAGGCTTTGGGACTTGCAGCTTGCTTCTACAACGACTGGCACGTGTTCCTTGACGATCCCAAGTACACAAAGCCAGCCAAACAGCCGTCGGATTCGGTCTTCAACATTCTGAGCAGAGTTGCCCAAGACTCCAAGTTCGACAACCTGTCAGATCATCTTGGCAGTGACAACATCGACAAGATCCTTGGGAACGAAGAACTAGCCGCCGCAGCACTGGAATATTGGAACTCCTGGGCCATTAATAGGCCCACTGAGCAGTTTGCCGAGTCGCAGAAGTTGGCCGTGGCGTTGCTCGTAGCGGCGCAGTCGGACAAGGATCAGAAGTACGATTTCTTTGCAGTTCATCTCTTGACCAGCTCTCATGCTGTAAGGACCCTGATTCCCCTTCTACCGAACAAATACCATGTGCCGTTAGTCCGCCAGTGGTGGTTGTTCACACTGCTGGTATACATCGCGCAACTTCGTCCGAATATCAACATCGACAAGATCAAGCTTGTCGAGCTGGATGGGCGTGACTGGAAATATGTCACTGATAAGGCACTCAAGGGCAAGTACAATACCGATGCGCACTATGTGAAGTCTTTGCGCTCTATGCACGAAGCCAGCAAGACCTGGGGTGATGCGAACCAGTTCTACCTTAAAGCTGCAGTCAAGATGGCTGAGGAATTCGATGGCTGGGGTGGGTTTGGACCTCGTGATATCGAGGAGGAAGCTGAAGCACAAGAGCATGCCGCCAACAATCAGAGGAGGTATTCCGGATCTGGCGATACTTCGTAGAACTGTCTATAGGGCAGCGGCAGAATCCGAGTATGTACGAGTATCTACGATGACGATGTAATCTTTGCATGACAGGCGGGCAAGTCGTTCAGGTTTTCACAAAATCCGCGGCCACTCATACTACTTGAACGAAAAGCTTCCAGAGCTCACGCTCCCGACTCTCGATGTAGCATGCGCGCTCTGGAGACGCGCCCACTCATATCACCCGAACGAAAGCCCTTCTGAGATCGATAAGGCACGATCTCTAGCATGGCTCTCGCACCGCATTTCGAGTTAGTGCACGCTGTCGCGCGATTAGGTCGATGTCATCAGAAGACAGCCACCTCTTCGGTTGACAGCCAATGGAGGCGATGCCAGGTGCTGAAGCCTTTCTCTCACATGCACGAAATATCTCGTGAAGGCACGATGTTAGCTTCGGTGAATGAGTCTCGTATTGTGAGACCACCACTGCCGCTTGCCATTGTACGTACCTTCAGTACTTCGACTTCTCACCTCACTCACGATGATAGCCATCCACAATACAATTTTGACAATCAGAACTTCCACAATAGCGGCAGACGCCATCATTTACCTTGGAAAACGTTCTATCGCCATCACTCTTGCAGTGCTTCTACAACCATCGCGGCATCCAAACATGAATGACACCACCTACACCAAGATGGCCGGCACCACGCCAAACTCCCGAGCCTCCCAGACGTCACCACCAAGACCAGAGTAGACCAGCGCGTTGCGCTTGCCAGCCTCACCATCATCCACGCCATACCCAGCACCAAGAGCAACAAAAGCTCCCACGAATACCGCAGACGACCAGTGCGACTACACGGTACGCTTAACAGCCGCGCACCGCATGTCTTCAGTTGTCATCTCCTTTACATGCTCATCGCACCTCCAAATGCCGATCCTGACTCCAAACAGACCCTTTTCAACCAGTCCGTGCCGGATTACTCAAGTACTTCTGACCCTCGTCCATATACCCACCCAAGAGTCCCAATCGGCTATTCCGCCAAGATCATCGTACACACCTTCCCGACCGGCCTCACGAAGAACGACGTCTTCGGCACCATTTCAGCTCCTCGCCCGAAGCTTTTCGACGCTTGCAAGCTCCGGGCATGTGAGATGTGCCATCGGGACAGCTACGAGTCCAGGGTAAATTGCCTGGATGAAAACTGCTGAAGCGCCTGTGCTGATGTGGTTGCTGTTGAGACGCGATGCGCAGAAGAAGAGCGCGCGAACGAGGATGACAACACCAGCTTTAAAGGCAGTCAGTCCTCGCCGGTTTCCCCTCGTCGATGTCAATGGGATCTTGCGTTTTCTGGAGCTGGAGGCAGATGAGAGCGTCCCGTATGCTGGTTGATCGCGGCGAGCATATGCATGGAAAGGGCAGTGGATGCTAAAGGTGTAGCACATGCGCAGGAGGTCGAGTGAATGCCTGGCGGGGTTGGCATATGGAATGCGCATGTGATCGAGCACGAGGTCGACTTTGCAAACCGCGACTCTAGATCGGGCTTTTAGTCTACTCCCTGACGCACCGAGCAGCGTACCTAGACGACCTTCTGGGCTCAATGCGAAAGGAACGGTCGCTGGAATGATAGCGCGCTCACGCGCTGAAACAAGCAAGGCCATCTCCACGTAAGCAAGGCGCTGTGGTATACCAGCACAATCTATTCGGCCTGAACGCCTGCGCTAACAGCAAACACCCAAGTATTCGAGACAAGATCTTAGAGGAGAGAGCTCAGCCACCTGTCCCGAATCACGACCTCACGGGCCCATATGGCATCGACGTCCGTTTCTGACCTTCCTCCTGCTGCATCTTCAGCCGTTCATTCTGAGCATTCCTCCAGTATTTCAGCCGGTCTGCCCGACGTATACCAGCAACAGCCTCACCAAGTGGCTTATCGCCCGCTTCAGCTACGGGAGACTCGATCTCACGCCAGCTACCTCGTGCGCTGCGATCTTTTTGCGCTTTCGTCAAGCCTCCTTCGCCCCACATAGACAGTCGTTGCACTTTGCGTAGACGGCGGAATCCTATTGCGCAAGCGGCGATGGCGAGGACGCCGCAGAGTCCAGAAATGCCGAAGAAGCCGTAGTTGGACTCCTCGATGAAGTTCTCGAGGTTCATGCCGTAGAGTGCGGCGATGAACATGCCGGCTGTCAGGCCTAGAGTACCGATGCTGAACTTCAGGTCCAGGAGCATCAAGCTATTGCGATTGGCATCCAGTATAGCCCTCACAATCTCTTCCGTGTTGCGAATAGCAGAAACCAAATTCGACGAGATCTGCACAATCTCATCCGCCACCTTATGGTAAGATTCCAACAGCAACTCCACCTCCTCGTGATTGTCCTCCTCACGCTCAATCCCCTCCGCTTTCTCCGTAAGGTACATACTCGCCAAATCATCATCGGCCTCCAACAAATCATCAATAGCATCCCTCACCAGCCGTGCCTTCTGCTCAAACGTCCCCAACTTCTTCGAATATATCAGCAAATACCGCAACTTATCACGATCAATATCCTCCTCGAGCTCCCTTAAAACCCTCACAACCGGCTCCCGCACGCCCTCAAACTCACTCTCTAGCGCACTCGTCACACTAATCAGCACCGCCTCCAGCGCGCGGAACTCATACGGCAAATTGCCACCCGCGGTAGTAGCATTCTGGCCCTTCTGCCGCAACTTCCCTTCCAAATCATACATAAACAAACTCTGCGCATATGAATCCGTCGATCCATACACATCAAACACTAACACGCGATTATGCTTGATCAAACACCTTAGATGCAGGAGATTAACCAGAATCGCCGACGGCCTCACCAAAATATGCGGCAAGACACTGCTGTCGATCTTGCGGAGGTCTCGCGGCATCAGCGAATACCGCGCTATCAACTCGCTCTTTCTGAACTCGCCGTTGACGAGGGTGACGTTACCGTTCTCGTCGAATTCTGTGCAGCGCAGTTTGAGCTCATTGCTGGGTTTGATGATTCGGCCGCCGAGGCCGGAGTTGTCGTCGAGGAAGCCGGGGAGAGGTGGGAGGTCTTCTGAGCGGAGCTGTTGGGCTGTCTTTTTAGGTTGTCGCAGGCGGCGCCAAAAGGCTTCTGCGAGGAGCTCATTCGAGGAACTGAACGGGCGACTGCATATTCTGTCGTGGTTTGTGGGGCGGTGTAAAGTGTTTGTATTCGTGATCGGTCGAGCCGATGAGGTGAAGGTCGGTTTACACGCTGGGGTGAGGCATCTTTGGTGGACTCGTCTCGCTAGACGTTCCGGTGCCGTTTGTGTCTGGAGCTGTTGGCGCAAGTATCGTAGAAGTGATGTCGAAGGCGCAATTGTACCATGAACTGCTGTCATGGCTCGTTGGGTGGGCACATCGTGATAAGGTATGGAAATTGTAGGAAGTATGAACGTAATTCGTCATTCAGCTTGAAAGTTCGGCGAAGCGGGAGTGCTATTCTAGTTCTATCCCAGCGGCATGGTTCTGACGCGAGAGAACAAGGCTTTGGTGTGAGAAGGTCGCACCGGAAAGTATGGTCGTACATTGAGCACCTGTGAAGGTCGTTGTAGCTACAAAAGTCATCTATCAAAAGGCCCAGCATCAGGTCTGGCCACGAACTTTCATACCAGCTGCCCTCACCAACATAGCAGGAGCGCTCACTACTTCATGCACAGCACAGATGACATAAAGTAAAGGTGCGCACTAGTTAGCACGACTTTCCAACGCAGGCCTCGTGTACTGGATCTTCATTTTTTCAGCCACTGACAACATCTTGTGCTGCTCATTCCAGAGGAATGCCCTCATACTCAGCGTAACCAAGCGCGAGATTCATATTCTGCAGACACTGCGTCGCAGCACCTTTAAGCAGATTGTCAATCGTAACATTGATAACAGCGCGCTTGCCACTAGAATGCACGGCAAAGCCACCAATCTCCACACCATGCTTGCCGGAAATGTGCTTGACCTGAGGAGATTCGCCAGTAATCTTGATCAGGTTCTCCTTGTCGTATCGGTCCTGGTACAGCTGTCGCACGTCACGGCTGGCCATCTTTTCCGCCAAAGGAAGGGAGATGGTATGGTGGATGCCTTGGAACCAGACTGCGACGTGCGGGATGAAGCCAACCTCACGCCCAAGCTGTGCTGAGATCTCTCGTTCGTGAATGTGATCGGTGAGTGAGTATGCAATAAGATTGTCCTTCAGCACATTCACGTCGTTCTTTGGCGAAGGCTTGGTGCCAGCACCGGAATATCCTGACACACCGAAGACTGTCGGGTTTGCAGGCGCGGCTGCGAGATATGGGACAAGCGGCGCAATGCCGAGCTGTGCAGCAGTAGCATAACAGCCTGGGTTGGAGATGCGAGTGGCCGAAGCGATCTTGTTGCGCTGTACCAGTTCGGGCAGTCCATAGGTCCACTCCGAGTTGAATCGATAGTCAGCTGACAGATCTACGATGACCGCCTCCTTGTGTCCAGACTCTTCAATGGCATCGACATATGGTTTGCAGACACCATTGGGCAGAGCCATCACCCAGCAGTCAATCTCCTTCTTCTCAGCCATCCTACGGATGTCGTCAGGGGACAGGCTTTCGTAGATAATCTCCTTCTTCTCGTAACCTTTGAGCTTCTGGCCGGCCAGTTCTCGCGATGATACGTGACAAAGATCCATGTTGGGGTGGCGGTTCAACAGGTCGATGAGAGCTTTGCCAGTATAGCCACGAGCACCAATCACAGCAACCTTGGCAGGATAATCCTTCTCGCTATTCTTGATGCCGAGCGGCGGGTTCGGGTTGGTCGTCGTGTACGTCCTAACCTGCTGGAAAGCAGTGATTGGTGTACGTATAGTCGGCCGTGCGCTGGTACCAAAGGCCCGGGTCTGCGATTGCCTACCCTTGGCCAATTCCGCTGCCTTGTTACGGATTCGTTCGGCTACACCAGCGGCGCGGTGCAATTGAGATTCAAGGTTGATGTCACCAAACATTTGGCGCCCGTGCTGGATGAATTCGGCCATGAGATCGCGAACCTCCTCCGGAGAATCGATACCGTACCAGAACAGCACCTCACCACGACGAGCAATAGATCCATCCGCCTTCTCACTGAACCAAGTCAAGTTCTCGTCATCCTGCTTGACAGTCCACGCTAGCTTCGGCACATCACGCTTCAGGTTTTGGAAAACATTGTCGGCGATGTTGGATAGCCATGCGTTTCTCGTGATTGTGAATGTCGCCAAATGGCCCAAAGCACCAGGCGAGTTGTTCTCTGGAGGCAAGACGATGGCCAGTGCTTCCATGTTCTCGTCGTAGTACGCCTTAAAGGGCCGTGACTCGAGAATCTCGAGATAGCGGTCCACAACGTTCGCGGCATCGAGACCTTCCCGATCGCGAAGAAGAGTTTCCCTCAACTGCTTAGCATCTTCAAACTCTTTCAGCGAAGAAGCTTGCTGCAATTTGGTGCCACGGCGAATCAAGGTGCCAGCTCCGGAGTGAGTAAACAGCTCGCGCTCCAAGCTCTCTGGGTGAATGATCGCAACACTCGAACTGCGAGGCAGGTCGTCCAAGAGAGTCTTGATGTCCCGGATCTTGCTTCGAGTGCCATGAATGACCCACGACTTCTTCATGTAGTCCTCGTACTCCTCATCCAGATTGATAGCCTCGATCAGCTTGCCAGTCTCTTTGTCGTAGATGCCACCCTTCTCAGAAAGATACACTATCTTGAGAGGCACAAGCTCTCTTGCAAGCATTGCAGCTGCCTTGTCTGCGTTGACGTTCAGGACTTGACCCTCATCGTTCTCAGCCATGCATGTAAGCACCGGAATGTAGCCATCTGCAATAGAAGCCTTGATACTTTGGGCATTGACCTGGTTCACCTCGCCAACAAACTCGTAGGTGTCTTTGTCCTTGTAGTCTGCCAGCAGCACGCCAGAAGTGATAGGACGTGCTCTCACACCCCACGACTCCAACGCCTCTACTAGCTTCAAGTTCTCCTGCAGGAACAGCTTGCGTGCAACGCCCATTGTCTTGCCATCCGTGATGCGAATGCCCTCGTTGTATCTTGGCTCAATGCCAGCTTCCTCCAACTTCTGGTTCAGCTGGGGTCCTGCTCCATGGATGATGACGGGGTACAGGCCCATCTGATTCAGGTTGCGTAGAGAAGCACATAGTACATCAATATAGTCGGTTAGGATGGCTCCTCCAACTTTGATGACTGCGAACTGCTGTGAGGAGACTGAGGTGAATTGGGCCAGGTACTGCTGCACCTCGCGCTTGGAGGCAATGTTGTTGAGCACATTGATCACTGCCGAGCGTGCAGAGCTCTCGTTGGCGCGGTGTGAGGTCGCATAGTGTCGGACTGCTGGCAAGCATGGCCGGGCAACAGTGAGTGCTCGGGACTGCTTAGCCAGAACTCGTCGTTGTTGGCGCACGATTTGGCGGCATAGCGGCCTCGCGACAGATTGCATTTTCGCTGTGGGCTCACGTAGTCATGCGGCAGCTACGAAAGAAACGGGTGGGTGAGTGAGTGAGTGAGGGAAGGAGAAAAGATACGATGAGAGATATGGGTGGATCGTGCGTGCCCGCACTCGGCCAGGAGCTGGTTAAAACTTCGACGATGATCCACAAGGATGCGCCGTAACTAGAGCTCCCAATGGCTGCACTATGATCTTGCGCGGATTTCCCACCACTGCTTCAGACATGTTCATCACGAAGAAGCTGGTTCTGAATGCTCTTCGTGTTATCTGATCCGAAGTCATGCCGTCGTCTCAATCATGTTGGCGCGAGTTCAGATTTGGAACACTTGCAGCTATTCCGACATCTGGTGAGAGCACGAGATTACGAGGCATGGGTATCATAAAATTGAAACGGCATGCCTAGTATGCAACTGTATGCCATGATGCCATATCACGAAATTTCCCATTCCAACACTACGTCGCAGATGCCGCCTCTGCTTGATCTGCCCAAGAAGAGCCCGCAAGGCCAGGCAACGTTGAAGAGTCTGTCTTCGCACCAGCTTTGGCACCACCCAATGCAGGAAAGTCTTCAGGCTTGGGTACTGTAGCAGGCTGTCCACGTACATCGCGTCCACCTCTACTCGCGCCGCGACCTCTGCCACCGACTCTGGGTTCTTGAATAAGATACTCTCTCCCATCAGTGTAGTCCCCTTTGTCGCCAGCAAAACCACCCTTGCTATCATAGCGACCACCTTTGCCAAAGTCGTCCTCTTTCTTCTCGGCATCCCACTCACGGCCCTCCATGGCTTTCAGCTTTCTCAGTCGATTCCTTTCTCTCTCCCCCATCATCTGCTGTCTATCTTTACGTTCCTCCTTGGAGCGCTGATCTGATATATGCTTCGCTTGCTGCTCGCGTTGAGCAAAAGATGCTGCGTCTGCCTCTGCTCGAGCATGTGCAGCGGTCAACGACGCATTTTTGATCTGAATCGAGGCCATCTTCTCGGCCAACTCCTCTTCTGTTAACTTGGGCTTACGCACACCCCCTGTAGCTCGACGATCACCACGCACTGACATATTGGCATCGTTGCGTGGCCCTGTCGGCGCATTATCCGGTACATGACCTTGAGACTGTGCTTGTATAGGAGCTTGTCTGCTTGTGCCGGAGGACGCATGGGTCGATCCACGCGCTGAACCACGCGCTTGACCGCCACGACCCTCATGAAAACCTCTTCCTCTTCCGCGTCCACGCCCTCGTGCTACCTCTTCGCTGCCTCTCGAAGCTTCTGGTCGTGGCGACTCTACCAAAGGTTGAGGAGCAGGTGTAAAATCTTCACTGAATAAATCATCATCGGATCGAATGCGCATAGATTCCTCTACAGGCACTACATCATCGAACAGATCGTCCTGCGCAGCGCCAGTCTGTAAAAATTGGTCGGCCGTCGTTACATCGGGAGGCGGAGCACTAGTGTCTGGCACAGTAGCCAGAGGGCCGAGAGGATGGGAAGATGATGTCTGCTGAGATGTTGACTGTAGAGCTTCAGCGATGCGCGTCTACGTTACTGAAAAGCATAGCAGACCTCTTGTTGGACTTGCGGAGCGGGATCAGCCCACCTAGATTGCTCCATGGCTTTCGATGGCACGTAAGCTGAATGCCGGCGTGAAATGCTTTGTGTGTGGAAGTGATGTACGTGCGTTATCGATAGGAGAACATTGTATGTACTTAGCAGGAACCACGATTAGCTATGCTGGCACTTGAGGAAATGACGGAGCTCTTCGCCGGGTGGGGCGATGAGGATATCGACGACCACCAAACAATCTTGCACCTTTATCGCGAGATACAGGGGACCTTCATCATGGTCGGTACGTCTGGCAGTAGGAGGAAAGCTCTCCTCGCTTCGGGTAACATTGTCGACACACTGCGCCACAAGTGTGGCGTCTTCCTGTATCGTGATATGACGTCGGTCAAAGAATGCGAAACTTGAAGTCCAGTCTTTACATGTAGAGAACGCGCTTTCATGAATAATCAACCACACTACAATCAAAATGTCTTCGAACCAAAAATTCTCATCCTCAGCTACCTTCAGCTTCTCAAGCTCCAGCTCCAGCTCTAATAATAATGGCCAGACTACTGGGCAAGCCTCAGTACGACAGACCTATACAGGGCCTGATGGACAAACGCACGTGAAGACTTCTAGCCAGAGACTGGGCGAGCCGGCTGTCCATGACACTAGAAGCTACAGTGCCGAGGGTCGCGCACTTACGGGTGGTGCCGCAAGTGGAGGATCCTCGAACAGAATCCAAGACGTTACCGATGAGGAGCAAGCAAAGAGGGATGCAGAGTACGAAGAGAGGATTGAGGACGAGTAAGCATGGTTACCGTCATCCGTCGAATTAGATCGGGCTGATCCATTGTCCAGATATGCCAAGCGTGAAGGCGGTGCATAAGTCGGTGGTTCGAGCGGCTGAGAAGGAAGCGATATGACGGAGAGTGGTACGACGGCTAGCTGCAGCGCAAGATTCATCTAGCTAGCAATCTCATCTTTGCCCGTGAACTCCACCAGATATGGATCCTTTGCATACTTCGCGTAGGCAGGTCGTGACAGACTTGCTCCAGCGACGTTGATATCCGTCTTGATGTCGTCCACCAAGCTCTCTTTGCTCACGTAGTCGTATTCAGGCCGTATAAACCCCAGTATCACCAAGTTCATGTGGCTGTCGTAAAAGTTGGTCTCGAAGCCATGCATAATGTGTACTTCCACGCTTCGTACAGTGTTCTTGTAGAACGGATTCCAACCAATGGACATGACCATGGGGTACACTGCGCCTCCTTCCTGTGTATGGCTGTTTCGCCCCTGCCCTTCATCCTTATCGTTTCCGCCAGAAAGCACAGCATTCAGAGGTCCAGAGACCGCAGACTCCAAGTGTTTGTACTTAGATTCGCTGCCAGGTGGATGTTGTTGAGTCGCCTTCGATGTAGAGAGGCCCGCCCATCCGTAGTAGACGCCAGACTCGACATCTGCGTGTCCACCGACGGACAAACCGGAGATAGGTATGTTTGCAGTAGGGATGCCGAGCTGTTGGAAAGAATGGGGTCAGCAGGCATGATCTTGAAACAACAGCCGCGTGCTGAAGTGCCGGTAACGTGCAGCAGGCATGCAGAGACGCCTTGATGGAAACACAGGAATGTGTAAATCGTGGTTCTGGAGCCAGCTCTCGTGCTCACGTATCGTGGCACCAACGTGACAAACATGCTGTCCTCCATCCAGTTCCAGCGGAGGGTTGCACGATGACAGCGGCTGAGTGCCTCGACACAACGTGTTTCTGCGAATGCCAGTTTATTGTGTCGCAAAACACATGTATGATCATTATTGCTTCCCTAGCATGTCATGCAACACGGGTAGCAGACAAGTGTTGTAGGCAGAGTATACACAGCAATTATGCGGCGAAGATCGTCACTCACCTCTGAGCTTCCACGACCGAATCCTTTGATGACCTTGCCGTTCAACCTCAGTGGGAACGGCGGCAATGGGCCATTTTCAGGGCCAGCAACAGGATCGCGAGGGCCATCTGGTCGCATGATGGTGAAACGTGAGGTTCTGTCTGATGTTCATGGTTATGGTGAAGTTGTGCATTCACTTTGGATTTGGTTTGCGAGAGCGGCGTCATCGGAGCCCGGTACAACAGTTCGGCTCAGCCCGTGTGGCCAGGACTATAGTCACTATAGCACAGGGCCATTGGGTCCTAGAGCATCCATGATAATAGCACATTGCGAAGCACAAGTATGAAGTGTTGCATTAGGAATTGACTATTGTTCGTTACCAGACACGGCCGTGTGCGTGTGCTACATGCATGTGTTAGTTCCAAAGCGATGCATTGATGCATGTATTATGCGAATATCCGTTTAACTCCGTGTCAACCACATATTGCCGGCCCGTATCTACGTGCTATCCTGCCAGAGGAGCACATGCTGATGTATTCATACACAAGTTGGGTCATGATCAAGTACTTCATCAAGCTCGGGTATCGTATCAAATGATCGGGAGGAACTATGCTTTGTTAGTGCCGAGCACATGAGCACAGGAATGTAACGAACTTACATTCATAACGATCAGCATCGGGATGTCGAACACATCGCGCTTAACCGTCCAACACATCTGGCACTCGACGCGACCATCTCGTTCACCCAAAGCGTGCATGCCGGCTTCGCCTCGAATGAGAGATTCTTGTTTGACATTGTCAGTACTTTTGTTTCGTTTGCCATCATCGGCCAGATAATCATTAGGTCTCCATCCAGGGTCTTCTTTCGTCCGGTACTTGAGTAGTGAACAACTGGCGCCGATGATTGAGTTACGAGAAGCTCCGAAAGCAAGTTCAGAAAAGTCTTCGTAGAACTGAACTGTACTGTCCTCGTCCATTAGTTCCGCCAAGAATACTGGTTGCGGTCGACCTTGTTCTGGCTCTGCATTTGTGACTCTGGGTGTGGCAACTCCAACAGAGCTAGTCCCGGTCTGAGTGCCTGAGGAGGAGCCACCAGTGTTGACGTTCAGATTAGGCTCTTTGCCCAGCAAGACGTCGCGTCGCCACCCGGTCACAAGACAAAACTCTTTCGAGACAGCAGCAATCTCACCTGTTCGGCGACAGATAATGGTCGGCGTACCATAGTGGCTGATGAAATCTTCGTATTCGCACAACGTGCGTTGGAAGCACTTCTCCATGAAGATCAGATCATCTTCGTTGAGATGCGAATTCGTGGAAATGAATGATGGCCGTATGTTGGAAAGTGCCCTTGCAATACGAAGTACTTTTTGCTTCGGATACCGCTTCTGAAGGAAGTATGTCAGATTGTGGAAGGCTTGTGTGTAGGAGTGCGCCGACTTGACGGAAGTGTAGATCTCCGCAGCATTATATCTAGGTTTACGAAGATCTGAGCTGAGATCACCCGGAAATGCAGGCTGCTTTCGTTGTGCGTGTGACATGCTCTGTCGTAGCAGGTCAGGCTGTTGGTGCTGATCGGGATTGGCGAATTGTGTCTCAGGTGATACGTTGGCAGACCCAAACCCAGTGAAGTCCTGGCTTTGTGAGTGTGGACTCGCCGTGTGGAGCGAAGACGCCTGCTCTCCTATCGCGTACGCTTCTAATCCATTGTTCTGAGCGTTCCACACATTGTTAGTGCTGTTTTGTCTCGAGCCAGCGCCAGGACCTTGAGGCCAGGATGAGAATCCCTGATTGTAGTTGTAAGCTGAGTTGTAGGTGCCAGCGCCTTCGTATGAAACACTGCCGTGGTTGGAATGGCCATGTGAGTTCATCTGGTCCATCTCGGGGGTATTCAGAGCACCTGAGGAAATGTGTCCAAGCATGCCGAACTCTAGGGCACCATAGTGATTGCCGAAATTGAGGTCTGATATGTTGAAGTTGAACAGGGAGGGGTCGTTTGCATCAAAGTATGGAGTGTCGAAAGATGGCGCTCCTGTGTCAACTGATGGAGTATGTTCCATGGCAGTAGGCATTTCTTGAGCAGGAGATACTTGCTGACTTGATGCTGATTGATATTGTGTAGGCGTTCCGACAGACTGCGAGGATGTGAATTCGCCGACCATGTTGTTATTATCCATGACCGGAGGACCCATCGGGCCTTGTTGAGGTGGTGTATATTGCGGAAAGCCTCCCGCTGCATTGTGAGGATAGTAGGCACCAGCTTGCGGCACTGCCATGCCACTGGACACTACGGCAGCAGCGCCTGCAACGGCGGCCATGTTTTGATTGCCACTCATAGCATAATTTTGCGCATAACCTGGCATAAGTACCTCCGCTGGAGCATCATGGAGGTACTTGGCCTTTTTACGTACGCCATCGTGGCATTGATCTTGAAGGCCACGCTTGATGCACCTGTTGCAAGGTCGTTCGTCGCCTTCATCAATTAGCTATGGATGATCAACCATCTAAATGAAATCAGGCTTTCAGCCGACGGACCACTTACCGCAAGTGAGATGAGCTCTCTGGCAAGCGAAACACGCACGCCTCGCTTTCTTTCGCCGTGGTCGTGAAGGATCTTTGGCATTGCTTTTAGTGATTTGAGTGTTGCCACTGCTGGCTTGGGCGTTAGGGGACTTTTCCTCAGTGGAGGCGCGTTCAATCTTCTCTTCTGCCATGATGCCTGACTCTTCTTGCTCAGCACCAGGCTCTGGAGAAGGAGACACATCTTCGGCGTCGGGCGACATGTTAACTGTTCCGCGGGCTCGTAGCCAGGACGAATGGACCTAGCACACAGCACCTGGAATACCTTGCGCACAGGCCTCGTCTCCTGGTGACCCACGCCGGCTGCTGTACAATGCCGTCGGTGTTGGCTCAAAAAGGGCCAACCCGGCACTCTGGAATAGAACCACGAGCCTGCACCACAGGAATGCCTGATGCGGGAGATGGATCACGCGTGCTGCGAGCTGGCGCAAAGATTACGCTGTGTCACGATCTGCTGGCTTGCCAATACACCCAGCAGACCTCACGGTCGAGCCGGAGACAGCACCTGCAGCGCTGCTCTGTATTTCCCTTCGCTAAACCCGCCCAAGAAGGGCCTTCTACGTGCAAGGTGGAGTTCCAATGAGACCGCAGCAGCGCACGCGGCGGATCAGCCCGGCACAGTGGGAATGGCACACTTGTGTTGTGACCAGTCGTAGTGGCGCATGCGATAGACGAGCATAGGGAGTCCGGAACGAGTGTTTCGTAGGCATGTGGAACGTCGCTAAGGCTCATTGTGCGACAAAGTCCATGCTGGCGGGTCTCGATGCTGTGCGAAGCTGGAGGATATTCCCAAGCGCTGGCCTCACACCTGACGTCTACGCGGCGATCTGAGGCAAGAACGAGGATGCTGCGCGACTCGACACTGTAAATGCGGTAGAACGCTCGTATTATTGCGGGTGGAGGTGGACAATCCCGTTGCAGACTCAGTCCTCCTCCTCGGGGCCCTCGTGTGAGGCTCTCTTTGCCCAGCACTTCACTACTTTCTCGCTGTTCCCCACACCTGCATTGAGGGTGGAGCAACGGCCCGCTGCACCTACCCTACTCACTTCTAAGTTAACGCACCTCGCAGCAAGGGTGTCCGTCCGCCCATCCATCACAAGCACTATATGCAGACTGTAGTCGTCAATCTAGGATTGCCTATGCGCATCGGCCCTGCCTGGTAGACTGCAGCATAGCGTCTTGTACCTACAGCGGCTGCATCGATGCCGCGGCTTGGCAGCTATATACACTCCTTGCTCACACTCCTCTTCTTTCAGTCCGAAACAGTCGCCGTGCAGTCGCATACCTGTCTGCCACGTTCTCGCCGGCCACGATCCCGCTGTCACCGCCTTTCTGGGGGAAGCATGAGCGATACGATGCGCCGAGGCAAGGGAAGCTGGGGCGCGATCTGTTTGGCTCTCACGCAGTCGCCGTCAAGAGATCTCTCCCCTGTCGCCATGCTCGGTGCAACTCTTCCAACGAAGCAGTGTCACGTGGAGAGAACAGGGATAGTATTGGAGGAAGGGGCAATCATCTAGTCTCGGTTCCCTTTCACAGCATTGCTCGGCTCTGACGCTCGTCATGCCTGGCGCTCGCCATGGCACGAACGAGGGCACTCGAGCTTACTTGTCATAGCAATCGCACTATGCGCTGCTCAGGACTCTGCACCACCCGCCTTACCATACTTCCCGTCGCAGAACACGAGGCGCGTGCTATTGCGGCCACGACTTATCTCCATATCTGCGGGCAAAACGTACTTCAGTGGAGCTCTCTGGAATGCTGGGACCCTGAGAAGCAGTGCAACCAACCACGCCCACTATTCCTGGCTATCCACGACACGACTAGGTGCCTCTTTCGAACACCTACGATTTCCTGATCGGGCTACCTAGCCTGCGCAAACCTCGACCTGCCCCTGAGTCGCTTCCCGATTCTGAAGAACAGAAGTGCTAGCGGCTGCTATCAGCTACGCCCACCATGGTACTGGGATATTTTGACACTTACTGAATGGCATCATCGCCAGCGCTATGAACCTGCGCATCATCAGCAGCTGTCAAAGCACGCATGATCTTGCCTGGAAGTCGACGAACGCAAGAAGTGTACTGGCCCACTGATAGCCCAGTTCTATTGGTCATTCCAAATCAGTGACCGCTATTTTCCAGAGTACAGATCCCTATCACTTACTGTCGTACCTGGACAGCATAGTCGAATCAGCAAGAAATCCTATCGAATGTGGCGTTTGCTGGCGTAAAACTTACATCTGTACACCGAAAAGTGGAAACGCTATTCGCAGAACGTCAGGTACAATATGCAGGTCAAGTGTGCCCTCATCCGACTCACCTGCAGCGAACGATGATCTTGCAAATGAGTTTGCAGCAAGCGCCGATGCCGCTGGAGGAAGTCAGCATCGTCCTCATCGAGCCAGGGTTATGTTCTTCGCACCATAGAGCGGGTACTAAGGAAGTGGACGTCAGCGTCACCATGATCTCGAAAAGGATGAATGTCCGAGGCAGCTACCCACCGCTTCGACCAAGACTGTGGATGTTAGCGCTTTCCAGGATTAACGGCACCTCATTCGAACACTTACATGTGAAGATACCACTAAAGCACCTAAGCAGCATCATCAATTATCGGTCCGCACGCGTCTAGCAGAAGAACCTACCAGATATTACCAAGGCCAAAGAAGCCTGAGAATATGATCGGCACTACGTATGTCGCTCAGCGTCCTGCATATGCGCTGCAAGGCCCGTATTGAACTTACCAATCCAGTGTATGCGCCGGTAGGTCCTACATGGGAGTTAGTTGTACTGCCGCGCGTCAAGCAGTGCATGATGGAGGCATCACTTACGTCCAACCAAAGCCTTATGGACGAAGAATGCGTCAGCAATAGAACGACTGCCTTGGCAGGAACTCGAGGCTCATGCCGTGGCATCCCTCCATCAACTTACCAAAGAGACTGACTGGAACGATCACCGCACCCGCTAAGGACCTGTCAGCAGACCTCATTCGTCTTTCAGCGCATATGCTAGTACCAACTTACCGATCGTGGGTGGCAGACGAAACTCTGGCTCGCTGATGGAGGAGTTCTTCTCCACAAGCCTCGTGTCTTGCAGACTGTCAGTCCACAAAATACGCTCGATCGCAGACAACTCACAGTTACGCCGCCACAAGGGGTCGCAAGATACCCCTGTTAGCATGCCAACCTGGGATCGTTAGAAGCTCTGATCGCGATTCACGTGTTCCGCAACGTGCAGGTCACTCACGAAGATTCCAAGGAATGTTAGGCCAGTTTGCCCTGCTCCAACGTTAGAAGTCGTCCCTTCCGGGCGTTCTGCAGTACGATCGCACGCGAATGACTTACACTCATTGAAATCATGGTTATTCTGGAACACGAGAGCAAAGGCCTACAGATTTAGCATCTTGTCTTTCGATGCGGGCAGAATACGACCTACCCCAAAGAACAGGTACCTAGACACGAGAATTGTCAGCCTATGACATCGCCACATTTGCTGCCATTTCGGTCGACTTACAGGATCCCCAAGAGTATTGCTGATAGCAAGCATAGATTGAGCACCATCTGCTCGGAGAAAAGTAGCTGGAAAGGTCTGATGCAGCTCCACAGCACTTTCTTGAAGACTGACATTTTCATGATTTCGATCGGCGCTGTCCACTATCGCAACAGTTCGTGATCAGCAGAGATTTCGACAACGAGAACCAATTGGCATACTCGATCATCACCAGTCTCTTGTCGCAGCTTGACCGCTTTTTGTCGCAGCAGCACTGGTCGTAGTTAGCGTAAAGCTCGAAGGTCGTTGCGGCAGGCTCTTAGAACGTCATCATGAGGCGAAAGAGCTTGTTGCAGGGCACACACCAGGGGCGTAAGTTTCCGGCACGAACGCGAAGATCAGCAACCACTGAACACCAGCCCAAATCACGAGGACCCAGAAAGACCATCGCCAATTTGCAAACTGGTTGATGAAACCTCCTATCACAGGTCCAACTTGTGGCCCAACGAATGGAGATGCAGTGTATACCATCATCGGCGCAGATAACTGGTGCTTATGGAACATGTCGCTGTCAAACGAAAAGCTGTTAGCTATGCAAGCGTACCACGTGGTAATTTCTGTGGATCTGGAGATCAGCATCGGGGCATCAGCGCGCAGAACGTCTCGATGCAGCGAATGTCTGTCTGAGCCGCGCGCTGTGCCTTCCTGCTTCGATAGTACGCACCCGACGGTACCTCCGGCAACACTCAAGAACGCACTCCCGGCCAGGCCGTCCAAGAATCGTACTATCAACATGCACGTTATGTTGTTTGCCAACGCGCAAGGAATAAGCCAAATGAAATACATCCCAAAGGCGCAAAGGTATATCACTCGTCGGCCATAGAATTCGGAGAGAGGACTCAGGAACATGGGGCCCAGACCAAGCCTATGCACCCAAGTCAGCGTTTGTACCCTTCACAACCTAACCGCCACAATGCCGTACCCGCAAACGAATGTTGTCAAGCCGACAGTGGCCGCCAACCTCGAGACATGAAACTCCGCCTCCAGCTGCCGGTAAGTGCTGGTATACAGTGCAGACGCACAAGTCACGCAAAGTGAGCTCGCCGAGACAATGATCACGATCAACCACTTTCTTCCACTAGACTTGTTCTTCGGGCTGTAAGGATCCGCATCGCCGTCAAACGTCACCTCGAATGCCTTCCCAGGTTCCGGACTTCCCTCGAGGCCCTGCTTCTCAACTCCTTCGCCATCGGCATTGTTGAAGTGAGTATATCCATCCGTATGGCTGCGATATGATCTGATCGATCTGCCAGCCGAGGATCTGCTTCTTATGTTCTGTAGCGGCCTGCTATTGCTCTCCTTCTCTAGTCGCCTTGCTCTGTCGCTCGCAGTTTCGTCCTCTAACTCCTCTTTAGGTCGAACATCCAGTGTCTCGCGCTCCTTACCAATAGCGTCGTTCTCGAGCTCGGAATCGATTGGCGATTTCTCGGAGGAAGTTGAAGCTGTCATCGTCATCCTGGACCTTGGTACCCCGCCAGAGGATCGACTGAAAATTGAAGAACCAGAACACTAAGCACAGAAGGAAGAGGAAGGAAGGCAAACGAGAGTATTAAATCGGCATTGGACAGTGGAGACATGAAGAATACTTACGGCGCTACTGTCGGTATGCGCTTCTATGCATGTCAATTTCAAACCTAAGGAACGAACAAAGCGCGCTATCGCCCTTGCAGTCAAAAAAGGACGACCGTATTTACGCGATGTACGTCACGGCGTGTAGATATGCACGTGAGCAGCTCTTACTCCGCACTTAGAAGCCGCCGACTATAGGCGCGAGCCGCAGGGAACGATCGGCCCAGAGGACGCCGATACAACTGCTCAGAAGCCGCCGACTATAGGCGCGAGCCGCAGGGACCGGTCGGCCCAGAGGATGCCCATACAACAGCGCTGGCATAGTATCAAAGCTTGGTACGAGGCTTCTTGTTTCCTTTCTTAATTCCACCACCTTGCTGTCGCGCTTCGGGCTCGAAATCAGTAACACGAGTCTGGAAGCGCGACAATGAACGATGCACTCTGTGCTTCAGCTGTTTTGTCATCGTTTGAATAGCGTGCCTCATTTTGCGAGCGGACCAGAGCCAGAAGTGGTTGCCCAACCAATGTGACCATGACGGTACACAAGGACTGGCAGGCTTCTCCAGCTTCGCCTTACGCTGGGCAGTTTGAGGACTGATGCTGACTTTATCGGCCGACTCGCTGCTGGTTTGAAGTGAAAGTTTTGGGAGCGCTTTCAGATCCCGCATGAGGTCCTGCTGTTTCAGTGCAAATTGCAGCAGTGCCATCATTGCGTAGGCAGCATCGTTCGAGGCATTATGCCAACCAACAACGCCTCCTCTCTTGTTGTGATATCGAGGGTCGATTTCGAGAGTCCGTGCCAACCCTTGCAGACTTTTGTCAGGAAGAGATGCTCCTTTCTCGCTCGCTGCTTGCGCCAGACTGAGGGTATCGAAGAGTACACCGTTGGAACTCGTGAGATCCAGCAAGTTGAGATCAAAATCAGATCCAACCCTCAGGGCACCAAGATCCATTACGACCGAATGACCAACAAAGGCAACGTTTCCAAACTCAGTCTTGGCAGCTGCAGATCGTATGATATGGAGGACGGCTTCTCTAGCATTTGCCCTGGACAGGAAGAGACTCTTCCCAAAAAGCGAGCCGGTCATTCTGAAAGTGGGCCGTCTGGTCACGTCAACCACAAGGTGGTGATGCTTGACATTGGCTAACCAGTTCTTTGCATGTGCGCCAGGAGCCAGATCTTGAATGTCTTTCGTCAAAAGTGTAGAAAGTCCGATTTCCACTACGTGGCTGAGAAGGCCTCGCCTTTCGGACTCCGTGTCGAGTGCGATGAGCGCAACATCCTGCTCGAGTAGGCAAGATCTGAGCTCGTTGATGTCGCCGCGCCTCATTAAAATGTTGAACTGTTTGAGAAATGGAGCGCGTGACCGACGTTTCCTTCGAGACGCCCTGATGAGCCTCGGTGGAACTGCTGTAACACTTCGTTTCACGGCTCGAGGCAAAGGTAATGCAACCTGCGCCGGAGCAGCCCAAGATGACAATACACCTAACGATGTAAGTGAAAGCACTACAACGGCGAAGCAAATACCAACTGTCCAGTTTACTTGCTCTCAGCTGATAATTGGGCTCGTGTACAGCCTTTGCTACTATCTGCCTCCTGAAGCCACACGAGGGGGCGCTGAGAACAGGCTTGCCGTTGTTGACTGCAACAGCCACCTTTGTAGGGGTGGAGTCCCTTTTCACTGCGGTAACATTTCTCAGCCGCTTGAGTTGCGCCTTGTTGCGCAGCATGATCGCCGCACTGATTGATCTGCACAAGACGCCATCATGACATCGTAGGTGACGCTGTTGGTCGTCTCAATGCGCAAAGTAAAGATGAAGGACATATAATGTCGAAGGTGGCGAGGGAAGAAGCATGGGAAGGTTCGCCTGCGGCGGCTGCGAAGGTTCGCGGCACGGATAGAACTAGATCCCACGGCCATAAGCGCTTGCTTGGCAGCAAAATCGGCTCATGGCTTGAACACGCCTACAGCGCAAAACTCTGGAAGAAAACATGATGCAACGCGGCAGAGCACGAGGAGATGACTCGTGATCTGTGTATTCTCCGATACGCAGAAGCTGTCACTGGCCGCGAAGTTCACTGTTCCTACCTAGGCAGCCAGGTTGCCTGCAAATCCCATGACTTTGCGACACCTACAAGCGAGAGCGACGTCAGAGGGGGGTCGTGCTTCTTCCTGCATCTCGTTTGACAACATCGACATCTACCATCGTGCCTAGCGGCGTCTCGGTGTTGACGGACTGCACAAGACGTCGAATGTTCATTGCAAGTGCATAGGCCGGAATCAGGCAGTGCCGCCTTAAGCAGAACGTGTTACTGCATTCATCTCGGGCAGCCGCACAGGTGAGCAAAGTGCAGCTGTCCTGACAATAGCTGCGTGCACATGTTCAGCCTTCAACTCAAACATTCTTTGCGTTCGTCCCGATTTCGTTTACCCCTGGTCTCCTGTCATACTACCAAAAGCTTCAGTTCGAGCGACAATATGGCCACGCAGTCTAATATGTTCTCGGACCTGGATAGGTTTCACCAACATCTACAGAACTCTACCAAAGTGCTTGCGCTGCTAGGTGCAGGTCTGAGCGCATCGTCTGGCCTGCCAACGTTTCGAGGTGCAGGTGGACTCTGGCGTAACCACAATTCCACTGACCTCGCGACTCCCGAGGCCTTTGAGCACGATCCTGCGCTTGTATGGAGGTTCTACTCTTGTAAGTGCCGTCCTTGTTGAGAGAGCATTCGACGCTAACGACATCTGCAGACAGACGGCATATGTCCCTCAATGTGCAACCGAATGCTGCACACTATGCACTAGCTGAGCTTGCCAGAAAGTATCCTGGCTTCTTGACGTTGTCTCAAAATGTCGATGGGCTCAGCCAGATCGCAGAACATCCACCTGAACAACTGAAGCTGCTTCATGGTAGTCTCTTCGAGGTCAGGTGTACAGACAGATCATGCGGCCATAAAGAAAGCAACCACACAGATCCTATTGTGCCATCTTTGGCCATACCTAAAGGCGGACAAGATCCAACTACTGATGAGGCTCGATCAAGCAAGCAGGGAGAACTCGACATCAGTAATGCTTCTGTGCCGATCTCCGATATTCCCTTGAAAGATCTACCAAATTGCCCACGGTGCGGAGCCTTACTACGACCAAACGTAGTCTGGTTTGGAGAACGGCTGCCGAGCCAGACACTCGATGAGATTGACCGGTATCTCGAAGAATCGGAGGAGATTGATCTGATTATGGTAATTGGAACCTCAGCGCAGGTCTATCCAGCTGCTGGTTATGTTCCGCAGGCACGTCGCCGGGGAGCCAAAGTCTGCATAGTGAACATGGACGATAGTGATGCGCCCCCAGGGGGCTGGCACAAGGGCGATTGGTTCTTTAAAGGTGATGCTGCTAAGATCGTGCCTCAGCTCCTCAAACCGGTTATTGGAGACATCGTGGTGCCATGCCCAGAAGTTTGATGCTTGTTGTTAATGGGACAAACGGAGACCGGCACGAACGTTGATGCAGAATTCACATAGTCAGAGATCAGGAGCTCTGTTATCTTCATGATGAGCCATTATTTCGCATGGTTATGCGATGACCGCTGTCGATCAATCATTGCCCTAGTAAGCACGAGCCACCGGAACAAGCACCCGACGAAACAAGCGTACATGGGGTGAATGAACTTTCGAACTGAATTTCTTCCTCATACATAATACTACCATGAAGAAATTATTCCCTTCGCCCTTGCTCCTCCGCTCGAGATCACGTCCAGTCCCAACCTTCCGCACCAGACCATCCTCCATCCTTACGAAGAATGCCACACGTACGCTCATCTCCGCCGCCGAAATTCAATTCGGCCAACCTCTCCACGAAACCCATCCACACCTCATCAAACCCGGCGACCTCACCCCGGGCATCTCAGCCTTAGAGTACCATCACCGTCGCGCAGCTCTCGCGCGCAAACTCCCGCCTAACAGCATCGCGATCCTTGCAGCCGCGGATACAAAGTACCGCTCCGGCGCGGTGTTTTACGAATTCCATCAAGATCCCAACTTCTTTTACCTCACGGGGTTCAACGAGCCGGAGGCGTTGGCTGTGATTCAGAAGGGAGGGAGCACAGACGTTGAGTATACGTTTCATCTGTTCGTGAGGGGTAAAGATGAGAGGGCGGAGCTGTGGGATGGGGCTAGGAGTGGAGTACAGGCGGCGCAGGATGTGTTTAATGCGGATGAGGTGGGGGATATTGAGGATGTCGCGACACTGATGCCCGAGATTGTGAACGGGGCGAGGAGCGTGTACACGGATCTGGGGCACAAGGGACGGGGGAGTGCGTTGGCGAGGTTTGTCAGAGGGGAGGTGAAGGTTGAGGGGTTGGCGAGGATGTTGCAGAATGCGGTGGTGAGGCCACTGAGGCCGTTTATGAATGAGTTGAGGGTGAGGAAGAGTGAGGCTGAGTTGGAGTGTATGAGGAAGGCGGGGAGTGTATCTGGGGCTGTGTTGACCGAGGCGATGAAGAGTACGCCTATGAGTGAGAAGCAGCTTTGGGCGGATTTGTCGTATGGGTATCGGTCTAATGGACTGGATGGGGAGGCGTATGTTCCTGTTATTGCTGGTGGGAGGAATGCATTGAGCATACACTACGTGCGGAACGATGCGTTGCTGAAAGATGGTGAGGTCGTGCTGGTCGATGCTGGAGGCGAGTATGGTGGCTACATTACTGACATCACGCGCACGTGGCCGGTGAATGGTCGATTCAGCGACGCTCAGCGAGACATGTACAACATGATTCTAAACGTACAGAAGAGCTGCGTAAGCATGTGCAGGGCAGATGCTGATGTTACGCTGGACAAGCTGCATCGTATCAGCGAAAATGGCTTGAAAGATGGTTTGAAGAGTTTAGGTTTTGACATATCCGGCAATGCACTGGACAAGCTCTTCCCGCATCACGTAGGGCACTACATTGGACTGGATGTACATGACGCACCAGGCTATCCCAGGACAGATCTGCTCCAACCGAATCACTGCATAACGATTGAGCCTGGTATCTACGTACCGGATGATGCACGATGGCCAGCACATTTCCGAGGCTTAGGCATAAGAATTGAGGATTCGGTTGTCATCGGCGAGGAGAAGCCCGAGGTCCTTACGAGAAACGCCATGAAAGAAATAGATAAGATAGAGGCTCTGAGGAATAGATGAATTACTGCTTCTTCACGCCCAAGATTGCATCCAGCTTTCGGAAGAGCCACTATACTCGAATACCATAATTGAGATCCTGCTCGAAACCAACTGAGAGCTGAGGCACTTGCTGGTATCGACCCTTGAGAATCTCCCTTGTGTTCTGCAGCACTTGGATGTAACTTTGGCGCAGACCGTAACGCTTCATACATTCGAGGAATGCCCAAGACATGGCTCCCACATGCGAGCCTGCTATCGAGGCATCGGCGCTAGTTTGATCGTCTCGGCAGCCCGAGTACATCCAGACTTGCTTGGGTTGCTCTGACTGGTATGATGCTGCAGAGTCATCTTGGCTGAGACCGAACTGGTCTGTTTCTGCAGGCTGGTGCATGAGTCCTTTGAAGAAATCGTGGGCTCCGGCGAAGAGCTGACGAGCTTCACCTATTTCGTTGATGTTGAAGCCGCCCTGTATCAAGTGGTTCGCTGCGCCCAGAAGTCGCATTCCTTGCTGAACGTTGTCAAGCAACGACACATTGCCATCCTCATCTGCACGGTAGACGAATGGAAGCTCCATGGCGGAACCACTGTGGCAGCAGTCGAGAATGACGAAAAGTGTGCTGCTTGGGGGCAAGGCGGATACTAGAGCTTTGTGTAGAATACCGCTAGGGATTTGGCCATTGCGTTCAAAGTCGTAGGGTACAAGAGTGTCGTTCAATCCAGATACCCTGTGGTGGGTTGTATCTGCGACCTGCCCACCGTGGCCCGAATAGTGCAAGAAATTGACAGTCTCTGGTTCAGATACGAGCCATTTGAAAGCAGCCATCATGTTATGGCCATTTGGCCAGAATGGTCCTTGCGGATCCGTGTGTTGGTCGTCTCGCAGGATGACCTGATCCCTGCGATCCGACGAGTAGCCTTCTGCTGTGAGAAATTGGCGCATGTTCTCGACATCTTGGTGACATCCCTCAAGCTTGTGTTGACTGCCAACGTAATTGATGCCGATCAGAAGTGACTTCTTTCTTCGTTCAGGTCCTTGCTGGTATGCCATGGCTGGAGCGTTGGGTAATGTGGACTGGGTCCGATGAGCACACACAGACTTTTCTTCAACTTGAGCTTGGATGTACTCAATGGTTGCTATTGACGAGCTCCTGGCGAACTCACGTTTTTAGTGAGATCTTCCTCAGATGTGCATGCTTGGCATTGTTCTTGAAGCTCGCGATGGCCTGGAAAAACGCTTCCTGGCTGACGCAGCCCGGCCGGTTGTGCCGCCACGTCCAGACTCCAGACCACAAACTTAAGGTTCGAGGTGCGGATGCTGCTGACGTACTGGGTACTGCATGAATGATGAAGGAGTACCACGTGAAGTGATGGCGATGTCGCGATTGACGTCGCAGGCCTACCTTCATATCTCTCACTCTGACGCTACACCTCAAGCTCTCACCGCGCGATAGAAGCATGAGGGTTAGTTAGCCTCGAGATGACTACGACGGAAGACTTCATTTAAATCCATTTGAATGTGGCCGCACTCCTGCCAACTTCATCTTTCCTGTCGTACGAAGACTTTTTATGGTACATGTAGGGCTGCAAACAACTTCCCCGCAGTGTATGTTGTTCTTCTTCTTCTTCTTCTTCTGGAGCTCCAGCCATTGATCATAGGTAGTAGCTGCGTGCAGTTGCCACGCCGGCGATGATGTTCAAGGTGTCTGTAGGAAGACTCCCGTGACCTCTCATTGTTGCTGGCGAGCACTAACGACTGCAGGAACTAACTCAGCCATCTGTGTTGGGTGGCGGGCAGTTGTCGAAGGTAGTGGATCTGTTGTTGTTGTGAACTGTCTTGAGATGGCGGGGCTCGGCAAGGGTGTTCCAGCAACCAGCACAGCGCGCTCCTACCACCTTCTTTGCTAGCGGCCATCATAACAATACATCCACGCCTTCTCGCTCGCATGGACATGGTTGTCTGCCACCTCTCTGCTTCAACGTCTGCTACCAACGGTCCTTGCTGAACGTTAGTTATGCCACACTTCACAGCGTTGTGAGTGCTCGAGCTGTTGGAGAGAACGCGCTTTTCGCTGGCCGGGCAACAGCACGCGTAGCAAGCAAAGCAAGCAGTCAACTCTCCGCCAACCACGAGCCACTGTACAACACCCAACGGCCTCCCTACCACCACGCCACTGTCCGACGCGATCGAGCTGTGAAGATGGCCACCAGACGCCTCCCGCTGGCCACGGTCCCGAATGCCATCAACTCACCTTACCGAACTCAAGGCGCCTTGAATGGAAAGCGCACCCGAGCACAAGCTGGAGAGCAACGTGAAGCTGTGTACGGACAACCACCCGCCAAGAAGCAGGCCCTCGATAACGCAGATGACGACGAAGAGAATGTAGACCCGCGCCGGAGGAATGCCGTGGCTGTCGCTGCTTTGGCCAAGCTGGAAGAGCCTTTCACCAAGGTCACAAGTCATGCTCCAACTTCCTTGGAGAGGAAGCTCTTATCTGCACGCGGCCAGAAGCCTACTATACAACCACGGAGCGATCGCGTGCACAAGCAGCAACATGCCGACAATCTTGAATCTATCCGCCAATGGCAAAAGCACTACCGACGTCAATTTCCTCAGTTCGTCTTCTACTTCGATAGCGTTACCGACGAGACATGCGGCAAGTTCGTACGACAGATCATATCGCTCGGTGCGCGGGAAGAGAAGTTCTTCTCCAAGGCCATCACGCATGTCATCACGACGCGCGCGATACCACCAGAGAGTGCCACCACCAGTCCCCAAGATGAAATATCGAATGATGCCGTACGAGACGCGGGATTAAAAACTGCCCTACTCAACGCAAAGATCATGGGGACCCGTCAGAAATATCTTGCTCTTAAGGCAAAGCAAGAGCTCCGGAAAGTACCGACCCCTGATGTACTCACTCGTGCTCGTGATTTAGGGATCAAGATATGGGCGGCGGAAAAGCTCACCCGTGTCCTCAGCACGATCCTCGACACTGACACGGGTGATACTGTGATCGATAGCCGTGGTCATGCCACCACCAGTCGCGTGTCCATACGCCAAACACAAGATGCCGACCTGGAGCAATTGCTTCGACACGAGAAAGTTAATGGACCTGCTGATCGTGACATGACAGTTGCCACGCAAGATATGGTAGCACTTAAGGGTTGCTATCTATATGTGCACGACATGGACGAGCGAACAAAGCCTGTCATGATACGCGACTATCCAAAGCCACAATCCAAGGAGCAGGGAAAGTGGCCTCAGTTCCGCCTTACTGCTCCAGGCCGCTGTCCCTTTGTTGAGGATCCTACTCACACCAAGAGGCTTCAGCAGCAAGAGCGAGCTGCGCACGAACGAGCTCAGAATGACCTTACCATTCGAAAGACCAGGAATGGCACGGCGTTGCCAGCAGCCCCGCCAGCACAGGCAGAGCGTGACACCAGTCTACGTCGATCACCTCGCAAACTTGCACAGCCTGCTGGCCCGTTAGATCCTCCTCCGCCGCGTCGCCAGTCGTCGAACGAGGTCGTGCCCGCCTTCTTCGGCAGTGCGCAGGCAAGTCTGCGTGGCGTGCCACGTATGGTCGGCGGAGAGCCAGTGGCATCAGGCATGCAGCGCTCGAATGTGACGTCTGCCATTCAATCTCAAGCTATCTCCTCCGCGGCTATATCATCAACCGCACCAGGCATGAGTCGCAGAGTTGGCGATACCAAGGAGGTGTCGGCACTCAAGCGCAAGGTTTTGGTGTCCAACAACAGCATGCCTTCATCATACGTCAATGACATGAGGGCTGCTATCAACGAGCCACAGGATCCACCGCCTCGGGCAGCAAAGAGGAAAGCACAGGAGACCTTGGGTGTGGTGTACGAGAATGATGATGATGATCGCCGAGCCAATGCGCGATCAGCTCCAGCGAAGAGGGTGAAGTCAGCACAAAAGGAGGCCAAGCCAGGTTATTGCGAGAACTGCCGTGACAAGTTCGATGACTTTGATGAGGTGAGCTATGACCCGCTTTCCTATGTAACCATGTTCTTCATGCTGACGACTTCTAGCACGTTGCCTCTCGCAAGCACCGCAAGTTTGCGCAAACCTCCGAAAACTGGGCTGACCTCGATGCGCTTTTGCTCGAGCTCAAGCGCCCACACAAGAAGCGCTGACACCACCGAGGAAGCATTATCACTGCTCATGATCGGCCATTAGCGTTGTAGCTGATTGCCTAATCGTTTCTTCTTGTCCGAACAAGCAACCCATCCTGCATTCTTGTACAGCGGTGTACCCAATACCCATTTGCACTTCAAATTCAGCATGCATAGCGAGGTGCTTTGAGAGGTTGTCGTTGACTTTGTCTTACAAGTGCATCGTCAGCACTGCCTGCTCACGAGCTTGAGCTTAGGAGCAAAGGCCATCTACAAAGATCATAGCGATAGCATTGTTGCAAGTAGAGAGGAAAGCATTTGATCACAGATCCGTGTTAGAATCATGTCGTCAGCCAAACGCCTGCGTTACACTGTAATTGACAACCAACTCGTCTCCCACTTTGAAGCACTGTCGCCCGCAGTCAGCATCGTCGATCGCCACAAGCATCTTCAGCCAGTTGACCGAACTCACCCTCCAGAGATTCCCAACTCCCTCGTCCAAGCCTGGCGCGAAAACACTGTTCACGTAACAGAACACACTCTCCCCATCAGCGACTCCTAGTTTGCGTCGAAGAAACCTTACGATGTACTCGAAGCGCTGGTTGCTCGAGCATTTAAATCGTGGTTGTTTGAGCTGCGGGGTGTTTGGGAGTGGCGAGAGGCGGATTGTGACTTTGGCCTGTTCAAGTTCGCCGGCGGTCGAGAGGGCTTGGTGGGCATCTTTGGGAAGGTGATCGAGGACGACGGAGGCGGAGATAGTTAGGGGAAGGTCTGCATCTGCTGTTGTTTCGTCTTCGTCGGGAGATGGGGAGTGTTGGGGTGATGCCATGATATATCGCGATCGTGTAGAGGCTTGATGTCGATGCGGAAACAGAGATGTGTTGTAACAGTCATGGAAACATGTATGGTAGGTAGGTAGGTAGGTAGGTGAAGTGATAGAACTACAAGTCCGCTCAGCTTCAGAGGCAAGAACGGGCAAGTCATGTACATCCAATGTAGCGAGTATGAGTTTAGCTCATGACGTGGTCTACAGTCTATAGAGTGGTCTGCATTATCTGGGCTATCTAATAGAGCCTGCTCATGAGATGCTACCCGCAGCCTTCTCAAAATCCGCCACCTGGTCTGCTGGCATGGGGTAGGTATACTCAGCAGCAGGATAGCTTCTACTCTTCACATCGTCACGATACGCTTCCAAAGCTCTGCTCGCCTCTCCCCACATATCGCCATACGTCTTCACAAACTTCGGCACTCTCCTCCCAGGTGGAAAGTACCCCATCATGTCAACCTGCACCAAGACCTGCCCCGAGCATCCACTCCCCGCCCCAATCCCAATAGTCGGCACCCTCAACCTCTTCGTCACCGCTGTCGCAACAGGCTCGGGCACAGCCTCCAACACAACTCCAAAAGCCCCAGCCTCCTGCAGCGCCTTCGCATCTTCCAATACCTTCAACGCCCCACCGACACTCTTCCCCTGCACTTTAAACCCACCCAAACTATTCTGTCTCTGCGGCGTCAACCCAACATGCCCCAAAACCGGTATCCCCGCAGCCACAATCTTCCTCACCTGCTCCTGCACCTCCACCCCACCCTCCAGCTTTACCGCCTGCACCCTCCCCTCCTTCACCAACCGAATCGCAGACTGTAGCGCCTGCTCCGGACTGACCTCGTAGCTCCCCATGGGAAGATCCCCAACAATGAAAGACGCTTTCGCGCCGCGAGAGACGCTCTTGCAGTGGAGAATCATTTCTTCGAGGAGGACCTCCGAGGTATCTTCCATGCCCAAGGCGACCATGGCGAGGGAGTCCCCGACGAGGATCATGTCCATGTTGGCGTGATCGGCAACATGGGCGCTGGGAAAGTCGTGGGCAGTGATCATGGTGATGGGTTCGGAGCGTTTGTGGAGGGATTGGAGTGTTTGGAGGGTAACCTTCTTGCGCGTGGTGCTTGTGCCAATGGGAGAATGAGAGGAATGGCGTGTGGTGGATGGTGTATGTTGCACTCCCATCATAGCCGTCGCTCGTAGGGACGGCAGTGCCGGAATGAAGTGTCGAGTCGCGTTGGAAATGCGTGGAACGGTGTCTGTTAGAAGAGCACGCGACATGATCGCGGACGTTATCCTGGGTCGTGTGCTTGCGTTTGGCAACGATTTGGTGACCGGGCGGAAGAATGTGAGTTCATTTCTGCAAAGGGCGGATCGTAAGACTTTGAGTCGAAGGTCTGATGTATTCTACGATGCAGATATGAGAATAAGTTGACGACGGACACCGTACCTCGGTCGTGTCACGGCAGAGTTCAGGGCTCGACCACTGGTACGGCTGAACCGAGCCATCCATTTACAGTTATTGGACGACCCGGCAGCACGACAATACAATCATGAGTATGGACAACCCACAGCGATGTTCGGATCGAGCCTTGCATAGCCCGATCCACCACTCCTATACAAATCTCCAATGAGTTCATGCCATCGTCAAGTGCAAGAGAGCTGCTGCATTCATCCCCGCGCGTCAAACATAGCCCTGCTCATACCTATCCTTCGGCATGCTGGAAGACCAATCTAGATGTGATTGCCATGTACGGCGCCTACGCGTTGTGGCGATCGTCGAGCGGCAGACGAATTCGCATTCTCTCGATCATATATGTTCCGCCCGCCTGCTCGTAGCTTCTCTCGAGAAGATCCTGCCCTTTCAGCCTTGTCCAGGACAGTTTGTGACGCTGTACATCTTTCCAAGTCCAGCTTTATCACTCTTCAACCATGACTGATGATGACTCTCGCACCTTCCTTCCCAAGCACACCACGCTCTTTCTCCTTCGCCTTCGGACTCTTATCTCTACCCTTCTTTCTGCTCAAAAAGCCTAGCATACCAGAAGGCTTCTCCTGACGCTGCTCTTCCTTTGGTTGTACCAGACCTTGGCTTTGATTCGCCATGTCGCTCCAACTACCATGTTCATTGAGCACGACTTGCACACCTCCACCTTGTGATGTGCTTCTCTGGGAACCACGAGGCCGATGACTCCTCAAATTAGAACCCATGCTGGAGGGGTCGGAGTTCTGTGGTTGGTCTCCATATCGCACAGTCTTGATTCGATACATGTCTCGATTCTCCTGCGGGACTATTTGTTGCAAGGCTGAGGCTACACCTGGATCTGATGTAGGTGGAGGAAAAAACTCTTTGGGCTCTGATCTATACCCGCCAACATACTCGAGCGCGGCTGACGGCAGAGGCGGTGAGCCATCAGGAGAATGTGTCGAGGACCGAGTTGTTCGCGAAGCGCTGCCTGGTGTCTGCGACCGTGGCATAGTTATCGACTTCTGATGCTGCAACTGAGCTCTAGGAGTTGTAGCTGGCTCGCGCGCAACCCCTCTGTCGCTCCTAGGTGGCGTGAATGTATTCGCACTAGACGGCGGACCTGCCGATGACACCACTGGACTACGCTCTTGCGGCAAGGTCGTGTAGTTGAAAGGTTCAAACATGGTTTCGATCATGCGATGCAGCTCATCTGCGCGGATTTCTTGCTGCGTTGCGTCCTCTCGTAGCTCGGCTCGAGGTTTCTGCTTCCTGGCCCTAGCTTCCAGAGGCGCTTCTTCCAATAGCAGCTCTTCCAAGTCATAAGTCGCGTCGAAATTGGTTTTCTCGCTTGCTGGGCAGAAGACGGGTTCGATCTCCTTCCTCTCCAGGGCTTCGAAGTCGATATCTCTGAAGAATGGGTTGTCAGTGAGACTTTGAAAGCTAACAGCTCCAATTCGTAGACTCCTGTTCTTCTCGAGCAACGAACTAATGGCATGTAAACATGGCATCGAGACAGGTGGGTTCGTGACCGGGAATGCCGGGTCTGCTTTGATGATCGCTTGTGCCAGTTGATCGTGATGATTGGCTTCGAAGGGACGCTTGTTGTAGATGCATTCGTAGAACAGCACACCCAGCGACCACCAATCTACTTCGGAGTAGTACCCTTTACCACCATAGACCTCAGGCGCTAGGTACGCTAGGGTGCCAGACTTGCTCGTCAAGGGCTTCCCTGGAGTAATATCGGAAGCCACGTTGAAGTCTGCCAGGTGTACATGACCTTCCGAGTCCAGAAGTACATTGTCTGGTTTGACGTCTCTGTGGACGATGCCTTGCTGGTGAATATACCTCAGGGCACATCCAAGTTGTGCTATCCAAAATTTTACAGCATCCTCTGTAAACGTCTTTCGCGATATGTGGAATCGCAAATCGCCACCATTCATCAAGTCAAGGACAATGTAGCTAGAGCTATGTCAGCACAATGGGGCGGTGTATCACAGGCCATAACCTACAGATATTCCATGTCCTGGAAGCTATATCTTAGGTTGCACAGAAACGGATGATTGAGGTGTTCCAACATCCTTCGTTCTCGTATGATGTTTCGCACACTCTCCGATCGTACGACCTCATCTTTCCTGATATACTTGAGCGCAAACGTCAAGCCGGTATCTTTCCTCTCCACTATTCGCACTTTGCCAAACGCGCCCTTGCCGACCACACGGAGCAAGCGGAAATGAGTGAGATTGACCTCATCGGTAAGCACGATAGGTTTGCCATGGGAGTTGCCCATTTGCGGCGACGCGAGGGAGTTGTAGGTACAGTATAGGCACGTCTAATAGAGACGGCAGAATCTGGCAATCGAAGTAGTCGCGGGTCACCGCAGCGTCATCGTCTTCGTCAGGCGACGGAGCCTATTACTGGCGCTATCGGCCACTGACAATCGTGTCGTAGAAGGCGCTGTCGAGCTCGTAAAGAGGATAGCCTGTCCTGGGCGCCTCGCACGAGGTGGAAACGTGGTGAAGCGAGCTTGGGGAACACAGCAGCACGCACGAGGGTGCAGGAGTCGTCCCAAAGATTCGGGCGGCGGAGCAGTGTCGAATCAGGAAGTGCCGCACGGCGAGGATTACTGTATGGTGACAATCGCTACTGATGATCGGATCAGCGCAGTAGCTAAGTAGTAGCTAGCAGCAGTCGAATGGTTGCGTTGATGTTCGCTCGGTGAAGAGGGGAAAGTCCAGTCCTGCGAAGCAAAAGAGCACCCTGGTCGTAAATTAGTGTACAAGCTCGAATGGAATTGCAGCGTTAGTGCAGGCAGTGGTGATGTGTGCAAGGGTGAAGGCAGCGTGCAGCCCAAGAACTTCTTCAGCACGTGCAGAGACGTAAGCACAGAAGCTCCATGGAGGAGTGGAATGCCGAACAAGCTGAGAGAACGTGCACCACACGTTGTCGGCTTGCCATATTTTTGGTCATGTAAGATCTTCGGCACTACCTTCGCGCTAGGCGCTGCATCTGATCTCTTTCGGATTGAGACGTTGAGATGTCCTGATCAACAAGCTGCTCCTTGACAATGTCCAGCATCACAGGGAACTTCCGCCCTGGCGACGGGCGCCTCAGGTGCATGTCTCGCCATGATGGGGGAGAGAAGCTTCCACAAATCGATAAATACAGACACGAGATACGTCGATTGCGAAGGCTTCATGCTCTCCACCTTCGCCCTACCCCCTACGGCGCCTCCTCCTACTACCACGTGGCATTCCCGCCATCGGATGGGGCTGAGCGAATGGGAGAAGCGTACCAACCCTGTGGCGTCTTCTAGAATAAGCCTCTTATTGGCCTGTAGCTAACCTGAAACCGAGCTTCAGAACTTGACAAACATGTGCCATTTCCCTGAATCATCCTGACTGTTTGATAGTATTGTACCTGTGGGGGTACTCCGATTTCATCCCTGATGCACGGTTGTAACTTGTAAATCTTCACCCCACAAAACGTCCCAGCTGCGACCGCAAAAGACCGCGCGACTGCGAAACTTATGAAAATCACACCCGCGACATGCGCCAAAGCGCGGACCGGACGAACAATCTGATGTGGCTGTCCTTACAGCCAGTCGTCACGATGGGTAACCTAGATGTGCGGAGGTTTTGTCGACGCTGATCGTCATGTGCCCGCGCGATGGCTCCCTGCTAGCTGATCACATGGCCTGACACGATAAGGCAGGGTCGAGACGAAGGATCGGTCGTGGTTGTTGTCAAACGAGAAAGATGTCCATTGAGCACGTTGTTTGAGCGCTGAGATGCCTGTGATTGCATTTATCAATAGCGCTGGGTATTGACATAAGGCCTTGAGCCGCCAGTCCAACTCCCCAGTGCCCATTCTCTTACCAAACTCCGCCTGTGCCCAACCAGAGTCCAACCTGTTCCCTTGCCTGTCCCCAAACACCGTGAAAAGAGCCATGATGCAAGCAAAACGACGAATCTAGATGTGGTCGTCTTGTCTGACACTACACTTCGTCCATGGTCCCTGCGGGCTCCTCGTCTTCTTCGTCCTCATCGTAGCTGCCCACGCTGCTCATTTCGTCGCTGTCATTTGAGTCGTTGCCGGTGTCATCCACGCTTTCTTTCGAAGCGTATTTCCCAACGTACTCTATCTCTTGTCAGCAATGTCCACTGTAGCCAGACAAACGATTGTGCTCACCTTTGACCTTCGCTTCGTAGCCTTTGGGTTCCCGCATCATAAGGGCGGCTGCCTCACCGTTGAGTGGATCCGTTGGATTTGGATACCGGAGCAACTGAGGAAGGAAGACCTCGAAGATGTTGATCATGTCGTACATTGGCGACCAGGTTTGGTTGATCACATCCAAGCAGACGCTACCAGAGAGCTCATCAATATTCGGGTGAAAGATCCTATTGACAAAGCCAATGCTGGGACTCTTGTATGGGTACTGATCGGGAAGCTCTACGTGAATCTTCCAGAGACCTCCTTCGAAAGGCGCTGCCGGTACGTCAACGAATAGCTCTCACGGAGGGCAATGGCAAGCTCACTTTCTGTAGGTCCCTTAAAGCGGACATAGAACTCTTGCCTGCAAGGAGATTAGCTGAGCTTCTTGTATAGCCAAAGCATAAACCGCATGGTTCTGACGGACACTGTCAAGACAGGTCAGTCAGCATGCTGTAATGGTAAGTCAATAGAAAGAAAAGATGGGCCATGCGTACTGTTGTCGTTGACCAACGTCACCTCATAATCACTCATGAGCATCTTCATGACCTAGGCAACCAATATCAGTCCACCTGTCACTCGCAGCATGTCTGCTTTCCACGCACATCTGTCTCAATCCTACGCTTTGGACTACTCATCTTGGCACAGAGCCCTCCTCTGGAGCTTCCTCTGTGGATTGACGCTTCCCACTTCTCACTTCTTTGTTCACTCTTTCAAGGACTTGAGCAGAGCGGAGTGCAATGGGGAATGGAACCGAGCTCACGAAATGCTAAAGTCCAATCTCGCTGTTTAGAAGTTGCAGTGTTGTTGCAGAGTGGCACAGATAGCGGTTCGTTGTTCTTGATATGGTGGAGAGATCGTTCGGTGTAGGTCAATTGAGGTCCTAAGCGTTCGATCTGTTAGTGGATTCGAGCGAGAGTTGGTTGTTTCGTGCGTATGTTAGGTTGTAGGCTAAAGTGGTGGCAGTGGCAGTCTTGGTTGTGAAGATAGTGATGGAGAGGAGGAAGGTCATAGGACATAGTTGTCGGGTCACGCGTGTCACTGGCTCGGCTTTGAACCGAACCGAACTTCACATCGTTCTTTACCTGAATGGCACAACTCTACTGAGCGCAATGATGGTTTACGTGACAAGGACGTTGCAAGCTACCACAGGATGGCATAATATAGTGGGTTCGAGTCGGAATGGCGAGCCCATGCCGCAGCTTCATTCGTCCTATGCTGAAGCACATCTTCGTGTTGCAATCAAGTGTCCAGCCGTGCAGTGATTGCCATAACAGAACATGCCATGTCGCAGATGCCTTATCCGGCACCTTTCCACGACGTCGTTCCCGAGGCATTTCTCATCGCAGTGACCTCAACACTGAGTGCTTCGCAGGCTAGCCTCAGTTCAAGCATCGGCCATCGTCTCGACAGCCGTATTCCCAATGTCGACGGACTCATCGACACGATCTAGTTCCCTCCTCTGCATCGAAACAGCCAGCATACCACCTTCCTCAAGCCAAGGCGACAACTTGCTCTCCTCCAAGAGTCCCAATGCACGCCACGACATGATTAGTCTCTTCGCCTTCCTCTCACTCCACCCATTCTCCTTCTCCAACCACTTATACTGCGACCAATCACTCTTAACCTTCTCCCCATCCCTCTTGTCCGCCTTCATCAAATCATAATAATGCTGTGCCTGCAACAAGCCTCGTTAGCTAGTAACCACTCAACACATGCACACACAACAGCGACTCACAAAAAAGTTCCTCTTAATCAAAAGGTACGCTGACGCCTTGAGGTCCATACTCATCGGAATCTCCCTCTCAGCCGGATGCAATTGCTGAAGATACCGATCATCACTAGGACCACCAATCGCTGCATCTCCAGTAACCTCACTCTTCAAAATTTCCGTGATCGCCACTGGGTTTTCCCACAGCCACTTGCTAGCCTGTTCATCCACATGATCCTCATCGACATCCGGGGCGTAATCCGTCATCCTCGTCGCGTTGACAAAATCAGGCGCATCAGGGACTTGAAGCGCGCGTTCGAAGATTTCGCGGATAAAGACAAACAAGCGACAATGGCGATCTGGACGGTTTGGACCTCCTGCGTCGGTGACGCGGTGCTTGGAGTCGGTATATGGATGCACTGCCTTCTTGAGCTTGATCCATTGCCGGCCATCCTCAAGGCTCAGATCCGCGAGCTGGTGCAGGACAGTTGTGAACGGGTGTACGGAGTAGAAGAATCGGACTTGTGGGTCATGCTTGATGACGAGGGCAAGGATGCTCACCGGTACCTCCTCACCGTCTTCTTGGTCTGGGACTCGAATGTACGCGGCGTGGTCGAGTAGGATGAGGTTCTCAGGTTGTTTGTTGTATGGGTCGCGGATCGCATCCAGTTTGAGGTTCTCCATACGGAGAAGGTGGGTATCGGTCCCGTTGTAGATGTTGGTTCGCAGGAAGTCTTTGATGATCTTTTGCCGGTGGTGTTAGTGCTGTCTCGTTGCATACTATGTTCAGAGCTGTATCTACCATGCATGTACCGACTGGCGCGTGGCAATCGTAGAGGACCAATGGGTAATCGTGCGTTTCAGGTCGTGTGAAGCGGATGTTGGGTGCGTTGGTGGCTCGAATCGAGTTCAGGTCGATGCCTCTGGTTGAGCAGCCTGCAAGAGGTGCTATGGATCTTGGGTCTACTAACTCGTGTGCTGCTCGGACTCGAGTCGCTGTTCGGATTGAAGTGAAGCCATCTGTCTGCTCTCTGGTTCTTGGTCGTGTTGATGTCGAACCACCTCGCTGACCTCTGGCTCTTGGTCGGACAGGACTTGACCCGTCTCGCTGGTCTGTGGATCGGCGACGAGCCATGGTTTGGCAATAATGTGGTTTGTCGAGTCTGTGCGGTGGCTAAGAAGTGGTAAGTAGTATGAGTGAAGAGGCGGAAGAACGTGCACTTTTTGAGGAGTTTTCATTCGTAACTTGACCTCTATGTGAGGTTTGCTTCAGAAGTGGCTTCGAGTACCTGCCAGCTTCACTTGGCATGTGAACTTCGCATTTGCAGCCATATCATCAAATGCGCAATGCCCCGCCATGAGCGTGCGGTATTTTACAGAATCCGTCGATGCTTCACCTTGCCCTTCCCATCAATCATGCTCAGGGCCCTGTTCGGACAGTCTGCTCGCTCAAGCCACCACGCTCGGGTTCCTCCTCCTCCTTCGCCTTAGCCAAGCCATGCTCCCTCAGCAGAGTGTCAATCTCCTCGGCCGTCCACAAGTGATGGTAGATTGTGCCGCTCTTCGTCTTGCCTACAGTTGCGAACTCGATCTTTTCGCTGGACAGCTTCGTGCTGTCCATGGTCTTGGAGAGAACCTTGACCGCAAGCTCACAGGCCTGCTTCAAGTTGCAGTCCTCGTTGTAATCCTGCTTGAGTAATGACTGCGCACTGGCGTTGTTCGCGCCGACGCTTGTCGCCTTCCATCCAGTGTAATTACCCGATGGATTCGATTGGTAGAGCTGGAATTGGCGCTGGTTGTCCCAGCCCGCGTAGATGAAGGAAACACCGAAAGGTCGCAGACCACCGTGTTGTGTGTAGCCTTGCTTGAGATCGCAGAGTCGCCGCACTAGCTGTTCGCAGGGAATATCGGCGTTGTATGTGAGGAGGTATCGCTGTGCAGCCTGTCGGGCGTAGTTGATGAGGATGTTGGCATCGGCGGTCATGCCTGCCACTGCGCAGATCATGTTGCTAGGCAATTTATCAATGCGATATTCCGGTATTCTGCGGTGTAGTCTTACTCATTGAGGATGTACAGCTTCTCTGCACTTGTGTCTTGCTCCAATAGCTTGCTTGTGACCTTTCGCTCTGCTGCCAACACGATGCCATCGTTCGCGAGGATTCCCAATGCAGTTCCGGCGTGTGAAATGGCCTCGAGTGCGTACTCGACCTGGTAGAGACGTCCTTCGGGGGAGAAGATGGTCGTGCGACTGCTTGGGATTAGTATATGTCAGTGTATGTCTGTTTGATGAGGCGTACCTGTCGTAGCGTCTCGACATGTCGGCGATATTGCTGGATCTGTGTGTGTTCTTCCGTTGTCGGTCTATTGATTTTGCCGTTCTATGTCAGAAGTGAAGTGACGTCGGAGATGTTGCAGTATTGGTATGGCTGATGGAGATGTTTGGAAGGACTTGGTCGTATGAAGCTCATCTCAACTCAGGCAGCTCTCGCGACGCGAAGCTCCATCATCCATGTCCACTTCCCGCAACTCTATCTTCAACTGCGAGAATCTCTGTCCTTTATTACGACAACAACATCTTCCAGCATACCATGGAGGTGCCCAATAAGCGGCAGAAGATGTCGTCTCCTGCTCTGGCCACGCAGGATGACTTCGTTCCCTTGGAAGGCGATGAGGAAATGCTCGACCAAGCCATTGGAGCGGAGGACGAAGTCGCATCACATGGAGCCACTAGAGAGTCGCATTTCGACCAGGACAGACGACGGAAATCTGGCCATGGTCGCCGTGGCTTCGATGTAAGAACAGATCCTCGACATGCGCGGGACCGGCCCAAATCAAAGCATATATTACCAGGACACGAGCCATGGGTTTTGATCAGGACCAAGTTCCGGAGGAGATTTGTACACAATTCAGAGACGATGGAGAGCTTATGGTGGATACCCGCTCATGTTATGCCCGGCGTCGTCGAGTTCGAGAAGTGGGAGCGAGGGCAGAAGGAGAAGAAAGAAAATGCAAAGTGGGCTGACGAGCAATCAAAGCAAATGAAAGACACCAGCAAGGCAGCTGAGCTTCATCAGGCAACTCATGCAGAAGGTCGAGCGCGGCGGCGGCGAAGCATAAGTCTACAGAGGGAGGATGAGGAGGCTTTCATGGCGGAGCTGGCGGCCCAAGCGGAGCAAGAGGAGGGAAAAGATGTCAAAGAGACGCTGCAAGCAGTGCAGACTCTCGAGGAGAGAAAGCAGGAAGCTGGTCTAGAGAGTGATAGCGAGTATGAGGTGGTGGAAGTCACAGACAATGAAGACGAAGAGGGTCAGGAAGATGCCGCGGGAGAGCAAAAGCAAGCCATTGCTGATGGAAATGCTATTGCAGCCGAAGAAGATCGAGACGAAGAGCATGATGGTCCTGTAGAATTTGGCGAAGACGACATAGCGTACCAGTTGGCTGCAATGGGCGAAGAGTATGGTCTGGATCCTGGCGAATATGGTGACGAGGATGACGAGCAAGAATGGGAGGATGGTGCTGAAGGTATGGAGTTGAGTAACGAAGACGCTTCCAATCTTTTCAGAGATCTGCTAGATGACTACCGTATCAGTCCTTATACTCCATGGGACAAGGTGATAGCGGACGAGTCAGAAGCCAGTATCCTTAACGATGACCGATATACTGTACTACCAAATATGCGGGCTCGCAAGGAAGCATTCGACGTCTGGGCGAGAGACAAAGCTGTGCAGATCCAACAGGAACGAGCGGCAATGGCTAAAAGGGACCCCAAAATACCCTATCTCGCCTTCCTGCAGGACAAAGCGACCCCAAAGTTGTACTGGCCCGAGTTCAAACGCAAGTACAAGAAGGAACCCGAACTGAATGACCGGAAGCTTAGCGACAAGGATCGTGAAAAGCTATACCGTGATCACATCAAGCGTTCCAATTTACCTGAGAGCACGCGAAAGGCGGACCTGCAAGCGCTGCTCAAAGGCCTGCCGCTCAAGGCACTCAACAAAGACAGCCGTCTCGACTCGCTACCACAGCAGCTGCTGTCGCAGCTGCACTTCATCAGCCTTCCTGCAAGCGTGCGAGACCCTATGGTGGAGGCGCACATCAAGAAGCTGCCTCCAGCGCCCAACGATGACGACATGACCGGTGAGCAACGAGCTGATGAAGACAAAAAGCGCGAGGAGAGGAAACGTCGCGAGAAAGCCATGGCGGAGCGTGAACGACAAGTCGAGGAAGAGAAGCGCCGCGCGGCGAAGGATGGAATTCGTGCAAGGCAGACTTTGCAAGAAGAAGAGCGAGAGCTGCAAAGAGCTATGGCTGTGCCGAACCGCGTGGTGAGGACATGAGACTGTTGCTGCTGTGATCAGCGAGACCAACAACCATTTCGATGCTAAGACAGGTGGGTCAACAACAATTCGGGTTGTTCCTTTCTCCTTCGATCCACCCTTTTCGCGGTCACATGTCATGGTCGTCAAATTGCTCTAATGTTCGACTCTGTGTCTCCTCCAATGCTTCGATCCTGCAATCCTCCTCCGGTAGACGGACAGTAGTCACTTTGACGAATGCACCCAATACTCGAGTACTGTGGAGATAAAAATCTTTACCCTGGCAGTCACCCCTATGCCAACCCCCTCGATACACTCGATGCTCAAACTAAGAACCGGCGGAGTGTTTGATAGTCCCGCAGCCGTTTAGTACCAGACCATGATTGAGGTTCAATAGCCTATCATCATCATCATCATCATCGCTTCTGGCACACCAGCAGCTTCATTCTGCTCTACAATCTTCTCGCCCAGCAGACTCTGGCAGCTCCACGCCCGGCTTCTCATCAGCCGCGAAACCACCCTCAACTGCTACACCTCCTCCTTCTCCCCCACCAGGCTCTCCCTGTCAGCCTTCCTCCTCTGCCAAACCTCCCGCAGCGCCTCCTTGATCGCTCCTTCTCCATCCCCAAAATTCGCCTTGCACACCCTCACCAGTGTCTCCACCTGCTCGCTCGTCCAGACAAGATTGTACGACCCGGAGAACTTGGCCGTGGAAGGATCGAAATCTGGCACTGCCCGCTCGTTGGGGAGCAAGGGCATGTAAATCATTGTGACTTCTCTCCGCGGGTACGTTGGCGCCGGCGGATTGCGCACAGTTCTGCCGTACGAATCCACCACCGTGTCGGGACGCTCGCACGGTACGCCATCGTAGATCTGTGCGTATGATCCCTGGAAGCGGTAAGGAGGTGTGGGAGTGGTGTCTGAGGGTTTGGGGTGCTGCTGGGGCCGTTTTGTGAATTTCACACCGCGACGAGACCCAATCTGAGCTGCGCGCTCGGGGAATGTGTCCTTTTGCACATCAGACGAGGCGTCCATGTTTATGATCACGTCGACGCGGCGTTTGGGGTGCAGGAGCACATAGGTTGGGCAGTTGTTGTCCATGCCTGAGTCGATCAAATGTATGCGCGGGGAGTTCTCGAGGCCTGCGGGTCGGGGCTGGCCTGGTTGAGTAGGAGTGTAGTGGTACATGAAGTTGTGTTCGTTGCAGGCGTGGAGGGGATGATGGTTTTGGAACTCTTCTGTGCCTTCTTTGCCCCAGAGTTTAGTGAGGCTGTGGGCGAGTTTGTGGATTGAGCTGCCAAGGAAACCCGAGGGGAGGTTGCGCGATATGGTGGAGATGTAGGAGGTGAGGGGCCCGGCGGGAGCACTGGTGGCGAGACCTAGGAGCAGGGCGAGGGATTGTTCCGGGAGCTGCATTGTGGATCTGCCGTTTTCGAAGGGGCGGCCAAAAGCCCAGGTTGGTACCCAGGCTTCGATTTCGTCACAGCCAATCTCGTAGGGCGAAAACTCGAACCATTGGAACCAGGCTTCGGGAGCGTCAGTGTGATCTTCTTTGGAATGGTCGGCATCTTTGAAAGGGTGTTCGTTGTCCTCCCAGTCTTTCCATGGTCGCTCATGCCTAATGGCAGTGATCAAAGGCAAAGGCTCGTTTCCGTTGTCCGTATACTCACGAGCACTGCTATACTTGTACCATGACCTCTGGTAGCCGGCCACTTCATTGTGTGCCGTACCTCCAGGGACTTCAATCGGATCGTCCTGGAAGAATATCCAACCTGTGGTGAAGACAGAATAAAAGTCCATGGCCACAGTCTGGAGGCCACTTTTTGACTTCTGAATCAGTGGGCCAAGAGTGACTCTTGCGCCACCTGGTGCACTGAGTATCGTACGAATTGCATCTCCAGACAACGGGTGCCAGGGCCAGAAGCGCTTCTTGCAGTGATCAATGACAGCTTGCATGCTGCCCTTACCGAAGGTGTAGTACGCCGCCAGCGACCAGCAAGCTCCCGATACTCCCGATACGTAGGTTAAGCAATCCCACAAACCACTTCTCTTCATCTCCTCACAATAAGCTAGAGTCCCTATCATCGCACGGAAGCCGCCTCCACTGCCTCCGAATGACACTACCGGGACATCGTCTGGATGGACGTCTTGTGGGTTCAGACCAATATACTTTGCAAAGCTGTCTCTCGCGCGGGTTGCTCTGCTCGCGAGAAATGCCTGTTCTTCCGGGCAAAGATCAAGACCACGTCGGACTTGGGCAACTTTGGTGATCTCAGGAAAGAGCTTAGGATCTGTAATGTCGTGCTTGAGACGAGTCTCGAGCGCAGTCATTCCGCGCATGATTTTGATGTCTGTAATGGCCTCTGGGAAAGCCGGCTTTATAGACTTGTGATAGAAGGCAGAAGCCTTGCCTTTGAGCGAGCCATGCTGGCTCGAAGTTCCGTCCTCGATTGTCATCTTGTCAAAAGTCCTGGTCCAGAGGATACGTGGAGTCGCTCAGATCTTGCTGCTCGTGGATGGTCTGCTCATATTGTCGCTGCTGCTCGTGGATGGTCTGTCTGGGAGTCAGCGGTACATATATAGGTAGGTCACCACTCACGCACAGCGAAGCAGGAACTCGGTGGCTTTGCAGCGACGGCATGAAGTGCAGTCTACAAGCAGCTCCGCCAAGGACGAAGTCAGTAATAGAGGGCACAGCTGCCATGTGTGCAAGCCTTCGCAGGAGACTGGTATTAGGGGGTACATTGCCTGCTGAGCACGTTCATCAGTAGAATTGTTGTATAGCCAATGAGAGCTCTGTATCATTGACACGAGGCGGTAAGCTTCGGATTATGTAGCTGTGTGAAAGTGCCAAGAGGGTAGTAATGTGATTGTACCACCAGCATTATTGTTGGTCGTACAGTACGCCCCTTTCAGCAGCACAACAATAATGCATCTTAAGACGATGCAAGGAAGAGCGCCGTTGTGTTGTGCGAGACGGACGAGTGTTTCGGGTAAACATAGAATAGGTGCCTCCTGGGTCCTGAGTCCTTACAATCGCTGTGCACTGGTCGGGAAGAGCCGGGCTTGTCGGCGATCTGTACGTGGAGAGGAGATCAATAATCTTGCTATCGGATCTGCCGCCGGTCCGCCTTTTACGGGAGGGAGCCCATCAAATTTTAGGCGGGACATCTCAACGTTGCATCGGCTTGCCGAAAGCCGCGGAGGTGCTAGGCCAGTTCCTCTGTTGGCGCCAACCTTGTGACTAGGCATGGTGCACAGGGCGCTGACCGCTCCTCCGCTCCTCCGCTCCTCCGCTCCTCCAGCCCGTGCGCTGCTGGCCCTGGCACTCCTTTTGCGACGGCGCGATGGTAGCGCGCGAGATACGCCAGATGCGATTCGTGATGGGGCTCTGCGCTGCTGGCCATTTACACGACGCGAAACAGGCTACTTATTGGTGGTAAGACTGCTACGTAGGCATACTGTAAGTCTGTACGGCATCACACACGAGCAATGTAAAAATAGGATGCAGGTGTCGCAGAGACAAGCCCCGACTGCATGCCCTCTCCACTCCATCGTGACCAATGATCCATCTACCTGCACCAGTCCAAAAGGTGAGGTGGGAGGAGCCTGGAGCCCTGAGCGCCTGTGGCCCCGTCCGTCATCATCGTCTTTGGAGCTTTTCCCTGGCAGGCTAGCAGGCTCCGTCTCGTCTCCCTCACCTTGGGCTGCGTTGGAGGCGTGTGTGCATGTGTGTGTGTGTGAGGGTGCGTGTGTGTGCGCGCAACAGACTACCCGTAAACGCTCCCTCGTTCTGTTCCCGTCCTCCTTCCTCCAAGACCTGCCCGCCTGCGACCTGGCTGTACCTACCTACCTACCTACCTACCTACCTACCTGCTTGCGCCTCCCCTCACCTCGCCTCGCCTCGCCACCCACGTTCGCTCGCGCGCCATACCTTCGTTAATTATTTGTTGCTGTGCGTAACTACTGTCCGCGGGTGCATGCTTCCAGCGCGTTGCCGACCGGAGTCCCTCGCTTTTGGATCACCAGCCGGGAAACGCCTGGAGCCGCTTGACCGCCGGGGAGCCTGGACACAACTACGCATCGTCGAAGCTCGGCCGCAGCGAGGAGCAAGCAGCAGGACGTCAGGTCAGCTCTGCCGGCAAGGCTGGCGACGGCCTGCCTGGTCGTGTTGTTGTTGTTGTTGTTGTTGTCGTCGTCGTTGTACAGACCCTCTCGCTGCTGCTGCTGCTGCTGCCGCGCTGGAGCCCCGTGCCGGTGTCTGGCCTGAGCACTGAGCAGCCAGCTGCCCGCCCTGGTAGTAGTTGTTTGGCTGCCTGCAGCGTCAGGCTCGAAAACAGGAACGGAACGGGGGATTTGGTTGGGTGTGACGTGAAGGTTCACGGGCTTGTTCTTGCCTCGCTGACTTGCGGGCTTGGACGTTGGTCATGGCCTTCGTCGCCGCCACGACTGGTCACCATGGATATCACGATGCGAACGCGGCATACGTGGACACCCAACATCATCACAGTCATCATCCGCACTTCTCTCCACCGCACGGCATACATGTCCCTGACCCTTCCACGCAGCCGGGCTTCTACAACCCCAATGCGCAGCCTCAAATGGGTTGCGACATCAAACCGCGCTTGACCAAGGAGCAGCACGATATCCTCGAGGCCGAATACCAGAAACAGGCCAAGCCTAACACCAATGTCAAAAAGGGCTTCGCTGAGAAGCTCAACGTTTCCCTGGACAAGGTCAATGTAAGTTGTTGCGTATACTACTGGCCCGCACAGCACACTTGTTGTCGCATATATGCTGAGACGTGTGCTTGCATAGAACTGGTTCCAGAACCGCCGCGCGAAGTCGAAACAAGATGCAAAGAAACAACAAGGCGCCCTTCACCTGTATGCGCAACAGCAGCAAAGCTATGTCAACTTCAGCTCCGATTCGGAAACCTCGCCGGCCTTTTCTTCCGCCGATTACTATGCGATGATGGAGCAATGCGTGGCAGACGATCAGATGTCGGGCGGTATGTCAATGGGCGAATCGCAACGCTTCCACCAGGATATTGCTCCTCACGAGTCGGATTTCGTGAATAACGCAGCTCCGACCGAGCAGTTTCATGGACTACCACCACAAAGGCATGCATCGGGAAGCATGTTCGACAGTCCCCAAGAGATGAATCGGAGGACATTGACTCAGGAACAGTTCGACGCGTTTGCGCAGAATGGTGGCATCATGCCCGCGCCTGGCCACTTCGATGCGCTTCCCACTGCCTTCGAACCTCAAGATATGCTCGCTTTCCAGCATCAGATGCACAACACATTCAAGCAAGAAGACGCCTCCGTCTTCCCAGCACCCGTCGCGCCGCTGTCGAGTAACGACTCCAGCATCCCGTCCACGATCTCCGAGCAGTCATTGTTTCCCACATCTACAGCCATGCAGGAACAGGCAACCGCGTCTGCCACGTCGTCAGAGTGGGCAGACAGCCGCTCTTCGTCAGTGTCGGTGAATAGCCAAGACCACGGGTTTCAACAGGCATCAGTTCCAGTGCCGCAAGTCGTGGCTACAACGTCCCAATGGCAACCAGGACAATCCGTACCTGTGGACCCAAATGCTCTTCAGCAGCAATTTCGCGAGGCTGCTGAGTTACAGCGACAGCGACAGATGCAACAGCAAGCCCATGCGCAGGCTCACGTTCACAATGAGCAGCCATTGGCATGGCCCGCCGACGAAGCCTACGTCAGGAGGGACTCCCAAAGCGGAACTATGCTGGCACAGCAGATGAGCGGATTCGCGATACACACGCCACAGCCACCACAATCGGCGGCTTTCACATCGCCAGCACCACCCGGAAACAATGCTGGCGGTATTGCTGCAAGACGGCAAAGACCCCGCCCAGCTGATCTTGCCCTCCGTAGTAAATCTTACAGTGCTGCCGTACAGCCTGGCTCACCGAGCCATCAAGCTTCGCAGAATCTGGCGGCTCCCGGTCAAATTCGCCGAATCCGCTCTTCCAACATGATCAACGGCGCTGTCGCTTCTGGTCGTATTACGAAGCCAATGTCCGGCACTGCTTCGGCCCAGCGCTCGCCGCTCAGCTTCACGTTCGACCATCAGGCCATCAATTCTCCCAAAGCCGCACGCCACGTATCGTCATCATCTGCAGGCAATCTAGCGCCGCCCACTCCTATGTCGCCTAGCGATGCGCCCAGGCAGGAGCAGGCTAGACCACCTTTCCCACCTTGGCTGTCATCCGGGAACTTCGATCGTCAGGCCAGCATAAGTGAGACGGACGCCGAACACAACATACCAGTGCCTGGTGAAACGGCGTCATCCCAAAGTGTCTCCTCGCCACCGCATACGCCCTCGTATCATCATCATCATCATCATCATGGACAACAGCCACAACACACAGATCAAGCTCATGCCGGCAGCAACATAATCAACGAAAACACGCCTCCTCAGTCTGCTCCTGCCGCGCAACAGACATTTCCCGCTAATGTATTCATGGTTCAACAACAGCAATATCCACAGCAGCAGCAGCAGCAGCAGCAAGGCCCGCCACAACATATACATGGCTTCATGCAACCACAGCAACCTCTCGCGAACGTTTCAATGCCCGAGCAGCAATATCAGATGCCTGCGGCATCGTATGGACCACCACAAAACTTTGTTGTTCCGGCGCCGGAGTCTCAACATGCCATGCCCATGCAGTTCTCGCATGAGGTGCCTATTGTTAACGCGCAAGGACAATTGACCATGGGTTTCCCACCGCAGATGCAGCAGATGCAATTCGTTCAACATCAGCCGCACCACATTCAGCAGCTCCAACAGCATCAACAACAAATGCACACTCCGCCGCAACTGGGTTACAGTTTCGTGCCAGGACCTGGGGTGCCACCCGGACTCGCGGTAACTGCTCATCTGCCGAAGCCTCCTTCGCAACCGCAGACAGAATTCTTTGTCCATGAGTACTCTCCCCCACAGGACATGAAGCGCTCGGCGACTGTGAGGAAAACCCAAATAGACAATGGCCCTAAGAGCTATACCTTTGCGAATCAGCATCCTGAGCACTTTAAGAGTGGGAAAGTAAAGAAGGGCTCTGACTCCAAACCGGCGACCGCCTCCAGCAGTCCCTCGAGCGCGGCTTCCGGCTCGTAGATGACCTATTATGACGACTACTTTAGCATGTTTCACGCAGACAGTGGGCTTCGAGCACAGGAGTAAGACACGGCGTGGAGCGCAAGAGCTGCGAAGTGTATCGCATTGCATATTGATTTGAAACTTAATGCATTTTTTTTTCGGTTAGCGCCTAGGGAACATTCGGGAAAAAGAAAGGACACCAAGATGATGACAGCCATGGGAGCGCACATAATGCACCAGCTATTCGAGATTTGGAAAGGAGCTGTGACGGAGTATGAATACGCCTGATGAGATTCTTGCAAGCGATTTGCAAGACAATTTGTAATATATGTTGTGACCAAGCTGGCAAATGCGCAACCAGTGCGACTACAGTGTGTAATAATGAGCGCGGTCGCCGTTTGAAGATAGCAGCATAGCTTGATGAGAGAACATATATATATATATATGATGACCATTGAAGAAAAAAGCAGTCAAACTCAAGCCTCAGGCCCATACCTAAGCCTTTCCGAAAATGGAGATAGAATTTGCCTTACAAAGTTGCTACTGTACCTCCTACGGTTTACCCTTGCCGTCCTTTCCATATCGATCAAACTACTCTGGTCACAAACATCCTCGTCCATATTACGCATCAGCCATGGCAGGACCACCAAAGAAGCGCCAACGCCGAGAAGAGCGACAGGAAGGAGAGTTGCCTCGCAAGAAACTATATCGACAAAGAGCACATGCCAACCCGTTCTCCGATCATGACTTGACCTAGTGAGTGGCGTGGCCGACACTGACAGAATAATGATGATATGCTCAGCACGCAACCGCAGTCCACAGTCCCCAGCCGCAATGGACTGGAGTCAGCACTACCCAGCTTTCATTGGCTCAGGAAATCATGTCAAGAACGACACAGACCTCGCCACCAGCGACCCGCACGCGCAAGCCACACCACAACAGATCACCAAGCAAGTCACAGTCGCCGACATAGGCTGCGGCTTTGGCGGCCTCCTCTTCGCCCTGTCCCCAAAACTCCCCAACAACCTCCTCCTAGGCATGGAGATCCGCATCAGCGTAACCGAATTTGTCGTCGAAAAAACCAAAGCCCTCCGATCTCAACACGCTGCGCCCCCCTCTGACCCGCAAGCATATCAAAACATCTCCTGCGTCCGCGCCAACACAATGAAGTTCTTGCCCAATTTCTTCACGAAGTCGCAGCTGGAGAAGATATTTCTCTGTTTCCCCGACCCGCATTTCAAAGCGCGGAAGCATAAAGCCCGGATTGTGAGCACGATGCTGTGTTCCGAGTATGCGTTTGTGATGAGGCCGGGAGGGAAGGTTTACACCATCACTGATGTGGAGGATTTGCACGTGTGGATGGTGGGGCATTTTGAGGGGCATGCTTCTTTTGAGAGGGTTGGCGAGGAGGAGGTGGAGGGGGATGCGTGTGTTGAAGTCATGAGAGGAGAAACGGAGGAAGGCAAGAAGGTTGAGAGGAATGGGGGAAGGAAGTTTGTAGCTGTGTTCAGACGATTGCAGGATCCGCCATGGCCTTGTGAAGGGTGACGGCATGGTGTAGAGATCTAATTTATAGGTCTGTCTAGGTCTGGCATTAACTTAGGGTTTTCAGAAATGCTCACCGCGTCCGCCCATACTCACTCGACACTCTCGACTTCGTCGCCTTCTCTCACGCAATCAACGCATCCCTAATTTCAATTCTAACCCTCTTCGTCTTCTCATCCACCCTCACCAACCTAACACTCGTCATATCCCTGACGATCCAATCCGCCCCCGCCTCCCTCAATCTCCCAACATCATGCGTAGTCCCCAAAGCAACAACCTTGAACCCCGCCGCCTTCCCCGCCCTCACCCCCGCCGGCGCATCCTCCAGCACCAAAACCTCCTCCCCCTCCTTCACCCCCAACTTCTCCCTCCCCATCAAATAACACTCCGGCGCCGGCTTCCCCTGCGAAACCTCCTCCGCCGTGACCATGTACTCCGGCTGCGCCAGCCCCATCCGCTCCAACCACCCTGTAACAAGCGGCCGCGTCCCACTCGTCACAATAGCCCAAAGCGCAGCACCACCACCGCCACCACCACCCTCAAGCTGATCGAGCAGTTCTCTACTGCCAGGGATCTCCACTGCGTCTTGGCCATAGTGTATGGGGATCAAACCTTCGACTCTGCAGACATAGTCCCAGTTGGCGAGGTTGGGGGCTAGAATGCCTAGGACGTCTATACTTCTGCGTCCGTGAGAGGTTTGGAGTATTTCTAGTGCACATGAGGCGAATGATTAGTAGTAGTAGTAGGAGGAGGAGTAGTGGTGGATATGGATATGGATATGATAGGGGGGAGGGGGAAATGATAAGAGATTACCGTCTCCTGGGACGCCGATTTCTTTGCCAATCTGGTGCCAGTGCTTGACGATGGCGTCTGTGGAGTCGATGATGGTGCCGTCCATGTCGAATAGTAGGGCCGCGAAATCCTGCACTTCAGGTGGTGCTGAGAAGTTGTTATTGTCCTCATGCTGGTGCGGCATTTTGTTGTTGTTGTTGTTGTTGAAGTGCTCTGTGGAAGCCGCGGACAGTGGTATTGTATGGGTTGTGTCTTCGTGGGATTGCTTCGCGAACATTGGACACGTTGTAAAAGAGCTAGTCTAGTGATTGAACGAAGTGATAGTGAAAGTGGAGTCTACTACTTGGCCTCTTGTCACATGTATCGGTCAGACTACGGGACTCCTACGCCGCCTTTGAGACGCGAGAAGTCTGAGAGGTGTCTCTGTGCGGTTTGAAAAAAAGTCGCAAGGGAAGAAGCGAGCGGTCTTGCCTGTTTGAGCATGCCGCTCCAAACCCAACCTCCAAGCAAGAGACCTGCGTGGAAGAAATGGACCGCCAACCATCATTCAAGTTTTTCACTTCAGAGATACACTGGGCATGATGAGACATAAAGCATCGCTAAGCCACTGAAGTCGCAGACATCCTGTTTGCTCATTTGTTCACAGCCTTATAGGTAGGCTGTTTCGAAGCTACATAGTAAGAACGGCTCCTTCTTAGCACCATTCGCTATGCATAGAGTAGAGCATTGATGAAGCCGTCCCATTTTACCAAGTCAATGTAAGCAAATAACCCTTCATTGTCAGCTGCGCTGCAGCTGCTCGGAGATCTGATTCTTGAGCGTTGACATTTCATCAACTCGACAGGACTTGCAGCGGAGGCAGTCACTGCTGAGTGTGCCTCCTCTTCAAAGCATTTCCTGTCGAGGTTGTGACGGAATGCATGCATTCACAGCGTGGATGAAGCATTCAGTCCATCCAGTCAAACACGCCATAACGCCACGCCAGTAACCCACCCGCCCTCAAATCTATACATTCAGTAGTTCATCGTCCAAGAAGTGTAATCATGCATGCTTTTGTTCGTGTGTGTGTGTGAGAGTTATGCACCATCCAGGAAAGTGACGACGCCATGAGCGCCATACGCAAGCATGTAATGTGACCGACTCGGGTTAGTTGCGCTTAAAAACATCTACTCTCAGAGCTCTCAGATGACAGTATTACGATGTGTCTGTTCGGGATGTTGGCTGTTCTTTTGCATATGTCGTTCGATCCCGACCCTGGCGGCTTCGACACGACCTGGCGTATCTTGCGGCCATTACCGATCGAGTTGGTAATATACTCAGTGTGGCTATGCTGCGGTCGGTGCTTGCATAGATGAGTATCTGTTGTCTGATGAATGCTTGCGTCGCCAACAGCTCACGATTCGAGCTTAGCTTTCAGCGCATCATCGATGATATCGGATAGCTTCTTGCGGTTCTTGAGATTGAGTGCTCCGTTGCGCCAAGCCTGGCGGAGCTGTTTGTATGCTGATCCATCCAATACTGGTGGCTCTTCTCGCACAAGCGCAACGTAGTCCTTCACAACATTATCGCGAATAGGATTGCTGCTGGCCAAAGCTTTGGCATAGAACTGGACAAGGTTGTGCATACCGACTCCGTTCTGCCGTTCCTGGGCATCTGAGTGGGCGAAGTGCTGGAACTCCTGGTACATTGAACTGTTGAAGTTGCGGATTAGGAAATGCGACCAAAATTGATACAGGACGTCCAGATCGTAGGGACAATTGCCTGTCGCAGCTTCTTCTCGTTGCTGGATAGCCTTGGCACGTAGCTTGAGATATGGCTCGGTCGCGCCGTCAATGGGTATTTTCCCCAAAGGAGCATCCTTATCCTTTACCCATAAAAGCATGATTTCGGTGCCATTATGAGCTTTCTCCTGAGAACGAACCAGGTCAGGACTAGCATGACAAGGTGGTGCAGTGCCGTTATGATCTCCGTTGAGGACTGGTTCGCCGTTCACAGCAGGAGATGCATTGTCTTTCGCAGGTTTCTCGATTTCGTTGACGATGCTGCGGCTGTCGATGGAGCCGTTCGAGAACGTTCGAGAAGCTGAAGGGTGCTGCGAGGCCGAGGATTGCTGTGAAATGGGCTTCACAACGACTGTCAAAGCCGCGATGTGGCGATCTGGAAAAGTGTCCTGTCCTGAATCTTCACCGCTCAAGAGATGCTGTCCAGGAGAGGCACTGTTGTCGCGTATCGGCGACTTTGCTAGACCCTCATGTCCATTGATCAGGTCGGCATAGGGCGCCTCGGCTAGAGGCGAGAATGGTGCAAATCCTGGAGTGGCCCCGTTCATGGGGAAACCTGTGTCATGAGACCTCCTGCCTGGTATAGTTGCGGAAGCTGAACCACGAAGCATGGGCTGTTGAGGGAACCAGTGCTGGACCGATGGTTCCTGTGGACGCTGAAGCACAGCTGGGCCATCATTCTGAGCACTGGTTTCGCGCTGCTCTTTCGGAAGCAAGAATTGCTCCCAACCTTCAAGGCGGCGCAGTCGCTCCTTGCCATCTTCGCCCACGCAGATCTCAATCGTATCGGATCGAAGGCAGGCTAATCTGATCATCTCATGCTCGACGCGCAACTGCTTGACGCGATTGAAGTTAGCAATCACATCCAGCAGAACGAACCCTTTCCCGTCCATGTTCTTCCTCAAGAACATGTCCTTCAGCAGATTGTCGATCGAGAAGTAGTACTCAAGTTGCGTCTGGACCATATCCATTGCGTGCTGGTGCTCGGCCATCGGATGGAACTGCATTGCGGTGTAGGGCATGCCAGCCTGGAAATCATAGACGCTGGGTACGTATCCGGTCTGAACTGGTGGAACTCCAGGCCAGTATTGCCTGCCGCCGTATGCATTGTCGACGGCTATCGATTGTGAGCGTGGGTTGCGGGTCCAGCTCCCACGGCTCGACTGTGAGTATCCGAATTGTCCGCGCACGGCTGAGTATGCGGATGGCGAAGGAGGAATCGCAGGGAATCCTGCATAGTCTCCATGGCCGTTGGTGAAGATCTGGCTGGCCTGATGTCCGTTAGAGTATTCACGTGAGCCACCACGACCACGGCCCCCGCGCTTGCTGCCCCTCGGAGTTCCATTCCATTCCTTGCCACCATGGCTTTCGAAAGGTCGTGACTCTTTCTTGCCGTCGGAGGGAATCCTTCTGATATTTGGACCATCACGAAGTGCTTCATGCTCTGCTTCGCGTTGATCGACGGCTTGACCAGGATGGCGTGGGATCGGTTCCGATGTTCTTGCGTCCCGTGGCCCACGAGTGAATTCGGACGCCACCTTAGCAGGTGATTTGGATCGTCTGACATCAGACGCATTGCCGGTGGCGATTGCAGAGGCGGTATCCTCAGCAGTCGAAGTTCCGTTCGTAAGTGGTTGGTATCCTGATGCAGGTGCGCGGCTGTGCTCCTTCGACTGATCACCGCTCGAAGGTCGAGTGACAGCCTTTCCTGAAGATGGCAATGTCTCTCGATCAATCGTACTGGAACGTCCACGCTGTGAGCTGCCATTCTCACCCTCATTCGGTGAAATACCATTCTTGGCAGCTGCACGATCGCTACCCTTTGAACCACTTCCTGCACCGCGTCCACGACCACGAGTGCTGTTACCTCCGCGGCCCCCTCTTTCGCCGTTCTGGCCACGAGGAGGACGGTTCATTTCTTCGGTCTGCCACACAATCGTTGGTGTGACTGGGATTGGCTTCCATGCCGTCTTCGCACGCTTGGCGCCAGCGGTGGCATCAGCATCCGCACCTTCTTCGTGCGTCTTTCCGTTGGGTGCCTCTTTGCGCTCTTTCTCTAGGGCTGTCTCTGGTGTCGGCCACGATATATCATCCTTGACAGGTGGTGGCACCGAAGTCAAGTTAGGTAGGCTCTGGTGCTCGCGCTGCACCGGCTTAGTGGAGGCAGGAGTATTTGACTCCTTGCGAACATTTTCTGCGGAATGTTTTGAGCCATGGCGTCCATTAGTGCGCACATCGTCGGCACGCTTACCTTGTGGGCCACTCGCTTGTTTAGAATCGTTGCCAGCATCGGCATTTGCGAGCGCGATGCTCGCCACTGAGTTCGCCTTTCTACGCGAATCTGCGCTCGGTCGTTGGTTTTCATTCTGTGTCTGTGCACTTGCGGCTGTCTTTGGTGTCATACTTGTCACCGCCGGTTTCGCTTTGCTGACTTCCATTCGCTTTGCCCAGGGATTCACCGCCGGAGGAGGCGCTTCCGTTAACACTACAGGCTTTGCTGGCGGCTGCTGTGCTGCTGTTTCCTTGGCCTCTTTCGACTCTTTCTTGCCACGTCTGCTACCTTTACCATCTTCCTGTCCTGGATGGCTTTGACGCTCCTTGCGCTCTGCGATCCATGAAGGTTCTGAGTTTTGGGATTTGGTTTCCCAAGTGGTGTCTGATGAAGAAGTACCATTCTGAGCGGGGCATGACTCGTCAGTGTTAGTGGTAGTCGTGGACGAAGCCACTTCCGGTGTTGACACGCCAGATGACCCATTTTGCGGTCTGCTCTCTGACTTGGTGCGCTCTACTGCAATGTCCTTGGCTTGAGTATTTGATTGTTCTGGTGCCATCTTCCGTGCCTCGACGGTCTTGTCGCCAACAGTAGCCTCCACGTCGTCGGCCCAACTACTAGCTGGTCCTAGATCTGGCAAGGTGCCGGTGGCAGGTGTTGCTGTACCTGAAGTGACCTTGATGGAAGGTGCCTTTGACGCATTGACAGAGCTCTGGCCTTTGGCTGCCTGCGCATAGGAGAAGCCACTCGGGCTCTGTTGACTGAGCGCAGCCATTCTGCGCGCGTGAAGCTACTATGTGCAGTGATCAACGAGTTCGCGACCGTCCTACTCCCCGAATCCGGGCTGCCCACTCGGGCGTGTGCCAAAGATTGTCCCACCGACGCTGCTGGCGCTACTGCTCTGTCTTCTTCACACGAAGACCTGCCTGTCGCTGCCGCCGCACGCACACCCGCTCAATCGCACACCTTCCGCCTAAGCTGTAAGATGCGTACCTTTTGCTGGACGAAGATTCGATGTTGTCGCGGATGCTGATGCTGATGCTGATGCTGATGCCGATGAACGATGAAGCTGCGCCGAAGGTTGAAGTGGAAGACTGGATGCGATGGTAAAGCGCGAAATTGCGTTACGGAGGTGCGAAGTGCGGCCGTTAGTGGGTGCTCGTGGTAGAATTGACGTATTGGTGACTGATGAAGCTTGATTGCAGCAAGCGGGATCTGGAAATGCTGTTCAATTAGCAAATACTGTGCGACCAGCTAGCATACAAGATGGCGAATCTTGGTTGTATGCATGCATCCACGAGGAGAAAGAGCGTACCAAGTTAGACTTTTTGCTCGACCAGATCTCGATTTCCGCGTGGGATATCAGGAACCCAGATTGCGATCGAATGCGACGGAGTGATAAAATGCGCGTCTGGACTGTGACTGCTTGGCGTCCAAGGCAAAGATGCTGGGTCGCGCGTGGCAGAGTGAAGAGTTCAACTGAAGTTAAGGTCGAGGAAATTTGACCTGGAGAGAAGTCCGTGGACTGCCGGTAGCTCTTTCTTAGCAGCGGGTGCCTTCCTCGCAAACACTCGGCAATGCTCTCACACTTTCCGTGCCGCAGGAACGACCGACTCTTACCAAGGGGGCATGCACAGAGAGATAGGTGGTAGAGAGAATATCAATCAAAGTGTGCAGCTCCACTTGCAAAGGACTTCATGCCACTGAAAAGTCGCTAGCTCTAGCTCCATATCTACCCATCTCAGTGCCTGAGGTGCCGCTTCAGCGCAATCACTGCCCTTCTTCACACACACACCCCCGATACCAACTTCTCCTACGTCTTGCGGCTGGCTCCTGCCCAATGTCCAGCTGTCACACACATGCTCCTTGACCACCGGTACAAGCCGTTGCCTCCAAGATGCTTGCATAGCCACTCCGGGACTCTCTTAATAGACGAGCAGCACTCCGCACTCGCGTAGGCTCGAATTCCACCACTGACCTATGTCCCAACGAGTGGGGAGATGTGCGAGTGCAGAGGGAGGGGGTGTTCTGGTCATGAGCAATTACATGTACTGCGCTATCTATAGCGGTCTTCAGAGCTATCGTTGACAAGCAGTCCTGCTGAGCAGGGATCGCCGCAAGCGAGTCGTGTACTGCGTGACTGCGTCTGTTTTTACACGAATGCCAAGAGAAACTGCCTTGGTACTTGTTGCACTACATATTAATATGTCGGACGTGACGTTGAGAACAAATTGTTGTGGCTCAGAGGCTGCATAGCATGACTAAGAGTTTGCCAGCGAGATGGTATTGTGCCGTTGTTCAGTTTTCTATCGTACGTATGCTCAACCACTACTCGCGACTCCTAAGCACAATTCTCTGGCACACCACGGTAACGTCAGCCCATTCCGCCATGCAAAGCGCATCTCAATCAACCCAACATTGGCGCTCGAGGATGAATGTCCCTTGCTTTTTCCCCTAGTTGCGCCGGACGCCCTGCATCATGGTCGCTTTCTGTGGCTTCATTACATCTCACTCTGTATTATCTTGCTCAACAGTCTCCAGAATCGTTTCATGAGGTCATTTCACCAATCTTGGCTAGACCTTTCAACGACCCCAGACTGAGCGCCAGGCCTTGAGAGCGACTGCGTATCCGCATGAAACCTGTGACAGGACCATGTTCGCCTTCCTTCTCCACGCTCAAGTTGGCCAAAGCATCCTCACCTGTAAGGTTGTCAGTATATGTGTCAAAAAAGCATGCTTTTGCAGTGCTTACCAAAGACGCTTCGCGCATACAAGTTAGCGCTCAAGAATTGGCATTCGCCTTCCAAGCTAGCTTCAGGCGTCAGACAGCTCATATTTGTGACCTGCATCAACCTCTGCAAAAATTCGCGCAGACCCTTGCCCTCCGGCATCTTGGTGTTGATGTTGACTTTGTTCTCCCATTCGAATTCAGTCCACATTGTTCGGAATTGTGTCTCGGTGCAGTGAGCGGGTTGTATGTAGTCCATGATATCAACATGCACATCGTTGAGAATGACAACATTTGAGTCGGTCGCTGATGGTCCGTCATATACGACGTTGCCAAATATGACACCAGTATCCGTTGATGAAACCTTGATCGTCGCCTGCACGTTCATGAAGTCCAGTCCGGGAAGGTTCTGCGTTGTAGGTCTTTCAACAACCTTGAGATCGCCTAGTGTAGCGAACTCGACTGACAAGTTTTGGAGAGTTTCTCTTGTCTGGTTGACAAGGAGGACGTCCAGGATAATATCGAACTGGTGTACTTGAACATATGCTTCGGCATAAACAGGATCAGAGAAACCGGTGAGCTGCACGACACGGCTCAGCTTCGATGTTAATTCCTCTGACGCTGCATCACCACCCGTCGCCTTCTCCAAGTCGACCTCAGCCTCGTCTGCACCGTCAGTGGTCTTCTTACTGAGTTGTCGTATCGAAACTACATCGTCGACTTGTACCGCGCTCTTGGCCTTGAGCACGGCATCCTTTTCGGCACGTTTCCTCTCTTCAACTTGGACCATGTCTCTGAAGGCCTTCCTGGTATCATCAAGGAAAGCGGTTTCAAGATCCTTCTTCTGGGCAAACTCTGCCAACGACCGCACACAAGACATGATACGGTCCACGGAGTCTTCATCGATAGGCGCCTTGACGAACTGCGATTGTCCTGCACGAATGATGGAGATCATGATAAGCATTGCCTCAGCTCGCAGAGCGTTAGTTCTCGCATTGTCGCTAGAGATCTCGGAGAATCGCATAACCAGTTTGGTAAGGGTAGACGATAAAACAGTAGCCAAGAAATAGTCGCCATCGAGGATGAGTTGTCTGAGCGGGGGTTTTTGCGCTGCCTTCACAGCATCCAGTCTCGCCTTGGCGGAAGACTGACTTGTGAGTGCGCTCTCGGTGGCATACGTGCCATCTGCGAGAACCTTGCGCGAGCCCGTTGGCGCAGCCGATTTCGCGTGTCCATTTACTTGGTCGGGTACCTCCAACTCGCCATCAGGTTGTTCTTCCAGTAGACGTGCTTCAGAAGCGACGATAGGTATCTCTCCCAGACTAGCCCGGATTCGTTTCCACGCTTCTTTGATGTCATTCTGCTCGAGCGAGTACTCTCCAATGATCCATAGACTGCCACGATACACCTTACCAGCACGGACCTCCGCGAGAGTTGTGACAAGTCTTTCCACGATGGAGCTCCGCATCTTCGGAAAGCGTTCCACGACCTCCTTGACGAAGGAAATAACGTCCACTGCAGAGGCATTGTTGAAATCCGAGATGAAATCCATGAGCAGACCGACCACACTTTGCGCAACCTCGGAGAACTTGATCGCGCATTGATGTATAGACTGAATCAAGAGAGACCTGTATTCGTTGTTCTTCTCGTATTGCTCATCCACTGTCTTAGCGAGCTCCTTCTTGAGAAGCAGGACAACTTCCTCGACGTTTTTGCTGGACACCATGTCCATCGCCAGCTCAAGTGATTTCCTTCGAACGTCCAGATCCGGGCTTGACAATACACGAAGGACTTCCATCACCAAGTCGTCCAGAATGCCACTGTTGGCCTTCCGCAGCGTGTTGACTTTCTCCAGAACGATCAGCTTGACATTGTTGTCCGATTCCTTGATGGCCAGCTCGATGAACTTGGCTGCCGCAGCTTCGACTGCCACAGGGTTGTTGGTAAGAGCTGTGAGCGAAGACGCAGCCTCGTAGACAACCGTGGAGTCCTTGGCCTCTAGCAAATCGAATATGAGCCGCAGGTATCTCGCCTTGTTTGACTGGTTCTGCACTGCATCTTTACGGATGAACTCCAACTCCACCAGCTGTAGTAGCTCGCTTGCATTTGGAATGCCCTCGAACACCCCACTCAAGTACTCCAGTGCCTTCTCGTGGCTAATGCTGAGCAGCGCGGCGAAAGCATTTCGCTTGCATGTGTTATCGCTTTCCGACTCGAGGAAGGCCTGGATCAGCTCGGGAGCATCTGGCATGAGAGCTTCGGAGTGCTGGTAGATGGAGGCAATGGCGAACACGGCATTTTTACGGACGTATGAATGTCGGTGCTCAAGACATTGTCGTGCAGGCGCAAGTAGGGGTTCGAGGAGCTCGGGTTCGCGCAACTTGCACAGGAAACGGAGAGTGTTGCCGCGAATGTACTCGTTCGGGTGTTGCAAGTCCATTCGAATGCCGTTGCTGTTCGACGTCAGCATATTTCTGAACAACCACGTTCATCATCCTTACCAAACCAGAATCATCTCTTGCTTCAGCTTGCCATTGGAGTCAAGCTTGGGACATATCTCATAGTAGAGGTATAGCAGCTTTTTGAGCGGCTTGCTCTTGGAGGGCATGACGAATCGAATGATGTGCATAAGTAGATTCGGCATTGGATCGCCATTGAGCATTACGGTGAGTATGCGCTTCATCGTCTCCTGCTTCGACTCGTCGGTGCCCTTCTCCAGCTGCGTCCGCAGGTCCTGAAGGGATGGTTGGTCTGCTGCATTGTCCTGATGCACCAAGCTGTACGAATGATCCAGAAAGGTCGCCATAGTGGGCAAACGTCGTTGTGCTCAGTACAAGCGAAGTAGTGGTTGAAGCGACACTTTGTTGATCAGCCCTTGTACTTTGCCTGGCCTTTCCCGCTCCTGACACGTGGGCTTGTCTCCTCTGCAAGTGCTTCGGTTCCGACTGAAGAAAGGGGCGTCGACCCCTGCGTGTGAGCGGAGGATTCGATGGTGGAGGAGTGGTGCCGCGCAAAGAGGAGGAGCGCTGTGTTGGATGAAAGGTGGCCGTGTGGTATTGGCTCTCACAAGTTGTCGTGTTCGAACAGCTCTCTCGCCAAGCAGACCCTGCAATCGAGTCGACAACCCGCCGCTAGAACAGCATCACTTCCAGCTTCCACCACAGTTGTTTATACAATTATCGCGTCAAGACACATCTGACAAGACTAAGCGGTATCCAACATGTCGGGCTCTGCAGATCCGTTCTATCTGCGATACTAGTAAGTTCATTCGATGGTGGCTGCGGCGGAAATGTCACGCTCGACAGAAAAGCGGCGCGTCACATGAAAGACTCCGGCGGAATAAAAATGGTATACTGACATACTTGTAGCTCTGGCCATTCTGGGCGCTTTGGACACGAGTTTCTTGGTATGGACGTTCGACTCTATATGTACTGTGCTATGACTTACATATAGCAGAATTTGATTTCAGAGTGGTCGGTGATGGTCGATCCGCAATCGCTCGTTATGCGAACAACTCGAACTACAGGAACGACTCTTTGATACGAAAAGAGAGTGCGTCTTGAGACAACGGCGGAAACCCTGATATTTAAGAGTTCGCGTACTAACGAGGTCTTGCCAGTGTGTGTGAGCTCGCTCATGGTCCAGGAAATCAAGCGCATTATCAAGGACAGCGAAATCATGAAGTAAGCTGGGATTCAAGTATCCTACTATCTTCTAGGTCTGATACTGACATGTCTACAGGGAAGATGACACGAAATGGCCACAAAAGAACAAGGACGGTAGACAAGAGCTCGAGATCCGTTTAGGAGGCGAACACATCTCTTTCGAGGTCGGCAGCAATACCCTGCGCCGCTCTCTCCATGCTTGCTGACACTTACCAGACCGCTAAGATCGGATCCCTCGTGGATGTGAACGAGTCTGAAGATCCAGAAGGCCTACGCGTTTTCTACTATTTGGTGCAGGACTTGAAAGCTCTCGTCTTCTCACTAATATCTCTGCACTTCAAGGTCCGTATTGAGAGACTGCCCAGTACCAAACTTCCACGTGCGCGCACTTGCTAACATCGATCAGATCAAGCCGATTTGAAAAACAACGCCGGTTCACTGCCACGCCTCATAAGATACAACGGCGCAGATATCGAAGTGCTGCCTTTCTGGGGAACCGAAGCAATGTCATGCCACACGAATACACGACGATACGAAGGTCGACCTGACACGAAAAAGGAGAGAGGGGCACAACGACTGGACCAAATTATCGAAGATCAGATATGCCAAGCCAGATAAGGGTTGCGCATGGCTTCGGCAAGTTGCGGCGAGCCAAAAAGCTGGGGTTGTTTGGCTGTCTTGGCTGTCTTTGTCTCAGATGTACATACCTTTAAACAGCACGTCATCCACAAACACTCATCAGCGCTGAACCATTCGCAAGTGCTACGATCGAACGACTGCATTCTTCATCGTGCGGGCGCGACATTGTGTTCTGTCTACTTGTTCATATTGCCTGTGATGCTCTTCCGTTATTCCGATCCGGCTTAATCGAACCACTGCTACCGCGCAACGTCACGCGAGTATCTGCACCTGAGTATGCCTACACCCAGTGAAGATACAGTACCACCCAATGAATCGCTCGACACCACATCTCGCACACAAAATGCTTTCATGAGCTGTCCTCCCGAGGAACAGAGGGATCATCATGTGCTACGCGAAGAGCGACTAGAACGAGCCGACACACCACATCCAGCTGTAGCAGACGAAGAACGGATTGGCGACCACGATGCAAGAGAATCCTCTGGGAGTGAGATCACGCACGACAGGGATGTAGACGCAGGTGCGCAAGCGTCAGATCTAGCAGAGTCGCTGCAACGGCATACGAAAGACGAGCACATCGCACGTGCCGGCCTGGTGGCAGAACCATCGAGCCCTGCAGTGGGATCACCAGACGCGCCTAGTGACAATGATGCGCGATTAGCGCAGTCAATGTCCTCTGCAGTGATAAGCTCGGAGTCTCCTACGGCACAATACTTGCATTTTCCAGAGCTGGATCGCAACAGGGTATGTCTGAGGTGCTGTATTGAGCAGATCTCAACACACTAACAGTCGTGCTACAGCAAATATCGTCAACATCCACGACATCTTTCTTGCGACCAGGGAGCAAATTCAGAGGGACTCAACAGTCCGACAGACAAGTATACGATGTTCAAGTAGAGATCAAAGATGTAGATCTAGCAGAGTCATTCCTTTGCGGATACCTGCGCATACAAGGTACGAATGCGTAACAGCTTTCGGAAGCAAATCGCGAGTGTTGATGAATGTTCAGGCCTCACCGACGATCATCCAACGCTCACAACCTTCTTCGAAGGCGAGATCATCGGACCCAAGTACCTCTTCAAAACCACCCACCCAACTTGGGGCAGTAGCGAGAAAGTAGATCTCCAACACTGGGCACGTTTCCCAGCTTGGCGACCTCTTGCAAAGTCCGCCAAATCTCCCAGCTTTACTTTGAAGAACCATCAGCAACGCGAACATCTCTTTATGAGATGGAAAGAGTATTTTCTGGTGCCGGACCATCGGGTCAAGACTATCACGGGTGCCAGTTTTGAGGGGTTCTACTACATCTGTTTCAATCAGAGCGTGGGCAGTATCAGCGGTATATACTTCCATGCTAAGAGTGAGAAGTATCAGCAGCTGGAGTTGAAGCATGTCGAGGACAAAGGGTGCATACCCGCGATGGAGTTTCGGTGACGACGGCATCGCCAACGGAGGTGGACATTTTCATTCTTTCGTTAAGGGGGAGGATATGATAGCGTTTAGGCGTCAGGCTCGCGAGCTACGAATGCAGGAACCAGGCTGCATACTGATATTAGGGAAGGATGCAAAGTATGACTATGAAGCGTGTTGCATGCATCCTGTGATTACACATGTGCATATGCTGCCTCGCGCAGGAAGGGCTGTGAATATACTTCGTTCGAGCTTTCATGGCTTCGTCCATCGTGGGTTAAGCCAGTGGTTTTCTGATGTTCCAAACTTCATGTCCTGCTCTTGGTACGCTCCCATCTAGTATACCAATCTCTCGTGGAGAAGATAGGCCGCGTATGGAGGCTACGACTGCATGTGGTTGGCATGTCCCGAAAGCAAACTGCGGAAATGGGCCCGCGGTCTGGCAGATTCTTCGCCTTGCCGTCCGCAATTCTGCTTTACACCATCATCACCACGACGACTACCAACTTTCGAGAGTTGAGCCTCTCCTGGGACGTTGCCCTGTCCAAATTGTGTATCCACCTCCCCGCCAAGCCGATCTGTTCTCCAGCGAGCACGAGTGGGCTGTTGTCAACGGATACCATTTTTTCATCAGCATGATCTCATAGCAGTTCCACCGACAACGCGTCCTCCTCGGTGGCTTTGATGACTTCCTTCAATCACAGCAGGACTCTCAGGAGACCGAATAGAAGGCGCGGGCTTTCACCGAACGCCTCGTGCGAGCCTAGGCACCACAGACAACGCTGATACGATAAGGACACCTTCCTTGTCGCTTTCTTTCCATGCTGTCAAGCTGTCAGTCAGGTCACTGTCCTGGAAATGCCGGCACGGTACAACCTCGCCAACGCACTGTGGAAAGAGCGCCGGAGCCAACAAGAATGAAACCATCAACCTGTTTACCAGAACTGCGGGATCCGCCTGCTATGCTTGCGCCGACCAAGCACCGATGACAGACTTCCCGTCGGCGTCACACTATCCGGTGCTCGTGCGTCTCAAGACCGTTAAGACTGGGTCGCCCACACGGTACCTGACGATTGTTATTTGCGACCGCTTCTGCACTGCATACGTGCCAGCCCAACTGCTTCGTCAGCCATCGTGCCTTCCACATTCGCGATCGTGCCTGCCTATAGGCGACTTGCGGAAGGAAGGCCTCACTCTGTGTGGGTCGTCAATGCTAACTCTTCCCTGTCCTACTGTATTCCCCTGGCTATATGAGTGCCACCGTCTCTCACAACATCCTCTTCCGTCCACTATCGAACATTTCGAGCTGCTCTTCTCTCGCTACCACAACTCCTCCCTCGTTCTTTCGTTTACTAACCTTGTTCCCTTCACTTGTCATGAAATCAATATTCCACGCAGCGGCATTCGTCGCGGCAGCTTCTGCTGCTGTCCTTCGACGAGAGCAATGCTGCTTCCAGATCACAGCTTCAGGAGGTGTATCAGGCGTATTGGGGCAGCTCTCCGATGGACAGAATCGAATCAACGGCAGCTACCCAGCTGCAACATACTGCCTGAATAATGGCGTAATGATCTCGAACGGGAAAACCTGCCTCGTCACACTGGACAACGACGCAACACATCAGTTCCAATGCGACGAGCACCCAGAATCAGCACCACTTTCTCCGACAACTGGCTGGTCCAGTGCAAGCAACGGCTCACTTCTTTTCCAAGGCAGCGATCAGTTTTATGCCTGCCCTGCAACCGATACCGAGTACAATGTCTACACTCAAACGCTTCGAGGTCAAGAGAAGTGCCGAGCTGTCAAGCTTACAACCAATTCGAACGGCACTTGTTCTGGCCTATCTCCAAGCGGCGGACTACCGGCATCGTCAGTACCAGCTAATGGCTACTCGGTCTTGCCATCTGGAAGCACGCCTGTTGGTCCTGCAGCTGAAAGCGCCACGCCATACACGGCCTCGCAGGGTCACAACACTGCAGTTGCGTACAGCTCTTACGGTGCAGCGTCATATAGCACCCCGTCCCAGAGCATACCAATCTCGCATGGGACAGCACCAGTCTACAGTGCTTCTTCACTTCCAGTAGTGCCAGCCTACGAATCCCAGAGTGCATCCTCATACGAGTCTGCGGGACAATCGGTGGCTCCAACATACAGCTCCGCCTCACGGCCTGTCGTGCCTGTTGTAACCGGCTATAGCTCAGCTTCAGCATCGAGCGTCTCAGCATACACGCCTGAGGCTATCATGCCAAGCGGCTTGGCGTCCCAGCCATCTGCTCCAGGCTACGTGTCGACTTCTGCTGCGACTGTCCCAGCATACACTGCTCAGACTGAAGTCACGAGTGCTGCCATTGTCCCGTCGTACAATACAGAGACCGTACCTACGTCAGGTGCCGTCACTGAGACTACTGCCGCGACCGTACCTGTCGTACCAGCCTATAGCCAGGCGAGCTCTGCGTCATCTGTTCAGACTGTAGCAGTGTACAGCTCCGCTTCGCAGCCATCGATCCCTGCATACAGTTCTGCATCGACACTGGTTGAGACCGCGCCAGTCATCAGTACTCCAGCCCAAACCACACCACTTGGCGAAACCACTTCAATCGAAACTGCACCACTAGCTGAGAGCACTCCATCAACATCTAATTCGTACTCTCACCACATCAACAGCTTCACGCCAAGCTTGTTGACTAGCACCGTCGTGAAGACGACCTCTTGTGAGGAAACTTCGCCAGCTGAGAGCACTCCAGTTGAAAGCACCCCAGCAGAAACCACATCATCAAGCGCGGTTTTCTACCCTGCTGCTAGCTCAAGCACCATCTCAAGTGTCGTGACTTCAGTGCAGACTCACTCTGTCGAGACTACACCAGTGACTATTTCCACGCTCGTCATCAGCACCACTGCGCCGGCAAGCGTCCCGTCCTACACAGCACAGAGCGAGAGCATTCCAGCTGGCACCACTGTGACTGAGGAGACTACTTTCTACACCACATACTGCCCTGTCACGGAGACCACGGGTGGCTCTACTGCCGTATACTCGACATGGTCCACGATAACCTCTGTCAACCGTCCATCGACGGTATACGCCATTGAGTCGACGTCTTCGCCTGCCGTGCCATTCACATACGTCGGAAGTAATACTTCCAGCGCACCCTTGGGAACCGCACCGGCTGGCTATGGCATTCCGAGTGCTAGCACTGAGACTGTCTACACCTCCACTACCTCAGCGATCTTAAGCGCCTCTGAAACTAGTCCAGCTGGCTATGGTACCACCAGCTCTGTAGCGACCTCCCTTGCGACCACCCCAGGCTATGGATCCTCTACCAGCGAAGCAACTTTTGCCGTAACCACATCAGCTGCTTCATCGACTACACCAGCCACCTCAACTTCTGCCACAGCGTGTCAGACAGAACTCTCCGGGGCCTACCAAACTCCTCATCTTATTGAGTGGGTCTCAAAGGAATATCCTGACACGGCTTACGGCACCCAATACAACGCCTCCGTTGACTCAGATTGCAGCACGATCTTCAACTTCGACATCCCAGACTCATACGCAGGCAAGACGTGCAGCGTTATCTTCCTCTTCCCCGAAGAACAGGATCTCGAAACTTCAGCATACACTTTCTCTGGCTCGGGCGAACTGGTCTTTGAGCAACTTTCCGGCATCGCTTCTGAATCGACGACTTACAACACTGCACCTTCCGTCAACAGCACTCTGAACAGTATCGCTATTCAGCCTGGTAATAGCTATGTTGTTGCTACCACTGCTTGCAACGCTGGTACCACGGAGAGTATTGAGCTAAGCTCCGCAGGCGGGTTGGAGTTGGAGTTTTTTGAGGATTGGAATCCTTCTAGCTTGGGGCTTTATGTTACTGCTTGCTAAAGGGGAGTATTGGATGTTGGGTTGGATTCGATGAAAGGAAAGGAAAGGAAAGGAAAAGAAAGGACAAGTACGGCCTATCGATGAATACAACCTACAGATGGGATTATACATATAGATTAGCATTAGCATAGGATGGTGGTAATGTTTACGCCCTCATCTTTGCCATTTTATGATCCCCACGAAATACTTTCGATGTTTTGTTATCGAAGTATCCAGGTGTACGTCCAATGAGAGAAGACTTCTGGTCGACAAGCAGTGTCGTCGCAGTGGCTCATTCGGAAGAAAGATTGTGGATGCCATGGGGATACTCTGACTTTGCAGGGTCAGTGAAGTCAGTGCCTAGGATGACAAGCTTGCGACTAGAGACTGTGCTTGTGCTTCTTTGGCTCTCATGCTGCCCGAAATCAGTCTGGTCAAGATCTAAATGCTTGACTCTTGCCCCGAACCTAGTCTGTTGTTCATTCATATCTCGTTATCAGGAACGCCAAAAAAAGGGGTTCAAGAGGCACCAGATCACCATGGTGTGATGTCAAGCTGTGCACTTATTCAAGCTCAGAGAAAAGCAGTAGCTATGCAGCGAGCTGTGTGCCTTGGAAGGAGGACATGATCACGACGGGGGTGTTATGAGCACCTGGCGATGCAGCTGTGGATGAGAGCTTCGGGCAGCCTTGCGCTGAATCCGTATATCGATGCAGCTAAAGCTTGTAGTTTGCTCGATATCTGCAAGTTTTTCGAGTGCTCTGTTTGGAAAATGCTTCGAGGTCATGCATGTGCTTGCAGAAGGTTAGAAGGTCGTTCAAGTTAGGTTTTGCACCGACAGAGGCAGAAGATAATTGGTAAGGGATGGAGTCGAACAACCGAGTTGATATTCTGTCTCTTTCTTAACCTGGGAAACCACCTCGGGCCATCTTCCTCGCTCGCTGATCACGGCGATTGTGGTTCGCCCTACTGCCCTTGTTTGCTTCCTTGCGCCGCTGCGCTTGAGCCGTGCCGGCATCATTGGAAGATCCAGCGACATTGCCTCCACGACCACGAAAGCCGTCTCTTCCACCACGGCCTCGACCACGGCCACGGAAGCCGCCTCTTCCTCCTGGTGCGTCGGAATCTTCATTCTCCGTGTTTTCTGCACTACCTCGGTAGGCCGTGCCTGGCAATTCTACTTGTCGACCATCAAAATTGCCGGCGTGAGCTTCCAGCCGTTTCGCACGCTTAGGATCACGCTGTAACATAACTGCCCAGCCTTCGATCGCTTCATCTGTCATGCCAGTTTGTGCTTTTAGTGCTTGTCGTGCCTGCCCCTTTCTCACGTCGAAAGTTCTACCAAACAGCTCCGGAGCTTCCTTGTATGCCGCAAACAGTGCCATGTCGTTTTCCTCATCCGTGATCTTAGCTGCTGGTCCCGGCTCGCCGTCTGGATGAGCTGTATCAACAGTACCACCAACATCGTCCACATCATAGGTATCATCACGTTCATCGTCATCGGAATCGAAGGCGGCCAGTGCTGAAAGTATGGCGGCTTTGTTGGGCTGATCTTCCTCGAACGTGCTTCTTCGCTGCTTGCCAATTCGTAATCGTTTCGTGTCGAACTCCAACCTGTCAAGCTCATCGTTATCGAAGACATTCCGGCGCTCTGGGATGAATGGTTCTGGAGGCGGAGGAGTCGATTTTGGTGCTAGGTTTGCTATTTGAGCCTGTGGGTCTTCTTTGTATGCCGGTGCTACCTCTGTCCTGTCTAGACCTGAGAGATAAGGAGGTAGTGACTCCTCCAACAGGTGTGCTGTCACCTGCTCAACATCATCGTTGTACTCGTCAAGCAGCTTGAGCACGAAACCAGAGCCGAGATCCGGAAAGATGTCCTGCACTTGAGTAACCAGACTCATGCGATGCATGTGCGATTCTCCTCCCGCTTCTTTCCGCTTTCCCTTGCCCTTGGTAGACTTCCTCCGTACGTGTCTGCGTTGCCGCGTTATGCTCGGTGCGCGGTACATCTCCAACGTGTCCAGCAGTTTGGAAAGCCTTTCGGGTGCCTTGCCATTGATTGATTGACGGAGCCGTGCGACCAAAGCAGTATTGGTGACGACATCTGACAACAAGGATGTTTGAGGTGTAGATTTGTCTGCTGCAGTTCTTAATGTATACAAATGGTCTGCAAGTGCCGAGGTATTGGGGACTTCTGTACGAACCAGAGACAAGAGGCCTAAATAGAGTGCTGTCGATATTGCTTTCTTCTGATCGTCACTCATGGTTCGGCTATATGCCGAGACGAGAGAGTCCAGAAAGTCAGAGCCTGTCATGAAGAAGACACCAATATCTGCAGAGGCGTGCAACACTGGCGCCTGGAGTGTCAAGGACTTTAAAGCATGCTTCAAGTCCTTGCCATCCAGGTCTAGCGTCAGTGAATCTTTCAGCTTCTGAAGACTAGGTATCAAGGACTTCGAGTCCGAATTCCATATCGTGTTCATGAGATTCTGTACAGCAGCACTCTTGAGATGAGCACTGCACAAATCTGACAAGAAGTCCAAATCAAAAAGACTACTTGAAGTTCCACTTGCCTCTGTCAAGGCTCGTGTGGTCAACCTGAAGGCGAGCTTCTTGAGCTGAACAGCCTTGTGACTGCCAAGAGTGCCATCGTGAGGTTCCAGATGAGTAAGCTCGTGGTAGAAAGAGGCCAGAAAGACTGACAGTGACCCTTCCTTGCCAACGAAGGTATCAAAGTTGTTCGCCGGCAGTCGTAATGTCAGCGCCGACAGTGTTAACCAAGCATCCAAACATGCTTGCCATTCTTCTGGTGCCAGGCTGAGGCGGGTGCTGGATGGCGGCAAAGGGGCTAACGGCGGTAACGACATGGTATACAATCGAGAAGAGGAAGCAATTGGAAATGTCGGCTCGTGTTTGCACAGAAGTGTAGTGCTGTAGCCAACATGCACGAGCTGTGATGATGACTGGAAAGACCAAATCGAGTTCATCCACGCTTGCCTCAGGCAAAATCTTGGCGCCCCACCATTGGACGAACTTCTTCAATTCAACAGTTCGCGACCACGCCAAACTGCTCTTCTTCTTCACCGATCTCACTTTACCGCGTCAGAACAGACCGAGGTGCGCAGCGACCTACAGTAGTATACTGCGCGATTGATACTGACACAATTTCCAGTCGGATCGGAACACTTCGCACACCTTTCGCCTCAAGCACCCCAATCCACCACATACCGGCACCATGTCTTTCCAAGACGCAAAGAAGACTTCGCAGCTCGATGCACCAAAGATCCACAAGATCCGCATCACCCTCACCAGCCGCAGGGTCCAGTCGCTTGAGAAGGTCTGCACCGAGCTCATCGATCGTGCTAAGAGCAAGGAGTTGCGCGTCAAGGGCCCGGTTCGCCTTCCCACCAAGAACCTCAAGATCTCTACCCGTAAGACTCCTTGCGGTGAGGGCTCAAAGACTTGGGATATGTATGAGATGCGGTAAGATATCTACATAGAAATCGTCGGGACCACAAGATCGAGTATTGATTGGTGATGATAGAATCCACAAGCGTCTCATCGACTTGAACGCTCCTACCGAGGTCGTCAAGCAGATCATCATCAACATCGAGGCC